>JAGDYQ010000006.1:0-100719 GCA_021962125.1 Bulinus truncatus
CCATGCATTATTAAAACGTAGTTAAAATTATATATTTCTAATTAATAACTAAACAATCGGTACTAAAATGCACCATTCCAGATATGGAACTGCAAAAAATTTCTTGGGGAGGGGACTCACGGAGATCCCATCCCCAAACCCTCCCGCTCCGTTCGCAAGCTTTCGGCGCTTCGCGCCTCCATTTCCGCCCCCCCCGAACATTTTCTTCTACCTCACCAGGGGCGGATTTAGGGGGTGGGGCCGGGGCCCATGCCCCCCCCCCGTTGTCGCAAGTTTAGGTAATACATCGTTAAATTATCGAAATATTTTCGTTCTAAGATCAATTTTCAACAATGAAAAAATTTTTGCCTCCCCCTCGGTGGGGTCAATGTTTTGCCCCCCCCGCCAAAGTTGTCTAGATCCGCCCGATAATTTCTTCGGCACCCCCCCCCCCCGAAAAAAATTTCATCGCCCCTTCCCCCGAAAATGCCTCCTGGCCCCAATCCAATATTCCTGGCTACGGGCCTGGATCTACAGTGTATCACACAAACTATAATTTCTTCTCATCCTCAGGCTCGAGGCCTAAAGAATCGGCTAAAGTCGCCACCCTTAAAGGCCTCCACCGGGATAAGGTTACAATAGCAGTTCACGTCTGCTGTAGGCCTGTACCGGAATCCGATTCCGGCAGGATTCAAATATTAAATCCGATTCTGGTTCCGATTCCTGCAGGATCTAAAATTTACAATCCGGTACAGCCCTAGTTCATTGTATACCAGTTGAAAAGCCTGCTGACGCTGGCTGCTTGCTACCTGCGATATAATAAGAAATCCTTGTTGTGTTTAGATTTCCAGTTTTTTAAAACGTTGATTATTTTTAGCCAAGCTTATGAGTTAAATCCTCTTGAGTGAGACGAAAAATTTTGGAATTCACACTTGCTTGTTAATTCCCCAGACTATTTTTAACCGCGATCACACGTACGGTCGGTCTACCGCCTAGGTTAGCCGACTATGTATTAGATACTATACAGCGTCTGTTTTTGAAATAATGTTTATTGTTCAGTTTATAGAGATTAACATGACATGTGTTGGTAGCAGAGTCGTTCTTTTTAGATCATCAAATCATAGGGTTATTGATTAGGGCCCTACTTCAGGTAGTAATTCTTTTTAAAATTTGATCTTAAGTAGGCCGTAAAAAGTTATAATCACCAGGTTGCCCCCAAAAACATCTCTGAAACATAATAGGCTACCTACGAAAAGCGATGACTTGAGCTTAGGTTGTCATTCCAAACTGTGTCATATGAATACCACAGGTTTAAATCGCTTGACCATTACAGTATTGACTATAATACTGGACTTTAAAATTTAAAAGAAACGACCAACACTTTATTATTGGCAGTTACTGCTTCTCATTGTCATTGTCACAAATTGTTACTAATTGATAACTAATGCCATCAATAATGTGTTACTTTAAAATACTGAACGGTTCTCGGCATTACATAATATAGATAAAAAAATTATGTCTGCAGGATTGTGTGGGGAATATGTGAACCTCTGGGGAAACGGGTGTGAACCTCTGGGGAAATGGTGAACCTCTGGGGAAATGGTGTAAACCTCTGGGGAAACGGTGTGAACCTCTGGGGAAACGGTGTGAGCCTCTGGGGAAATGATGTGAACCTCTGGGGAAATGGTGTGAACCTCTGGGGAAAAGGTTTGAATCTCTGGGGAAACGGTGAAACCCCTGGGGAAATGTGGTGCAAACCCCTGTGAAATGGTGAAAACCTCTGGGGAAACGGTGGAACCTCTTGGGGAAATGGTGTGGAACCTGGGGAAATGGTGTGAACCTCTGGGGAAACGGTGTGAACCTCTGGGGAAACGGTGTGAACCTCTGGGGAAATGGCGTGAACCTCTGGGGAAAGGTTTTGAATTCCCTGGGGAAATGGTGTGAACCTCTGGGAAATGATGTGAACCTCTGGGAAATGGTGTGAACCTCTGGGGGAAACGGTGTGAACCCTGGGGAAAATGGTGCAGCCTTGGGGAAATGGTGTGAAAAACCCCTGGGGAACAGTGTGAACCCTTGGGGAAATCTAGCAGGGGGTGGTAAACTATTTGGGCAAATTTAACAATTAAAAAAAATCTTTCTCTAAAAAAGGGGGATCTTTATAAAACAATTTACTTTCGAATGAATGAAACGAGCAAAATAATTGAATCAAAATGTCTTAAGTTGAGTGTTGTAGTTATTTTTTGTCAATATAGTCACACGTTTGGATAACTTTATGACCACTCTGTTTATCAATAGAATGTTGTGATATAGTTTATTATGATTTATTTACTTGATTTTTTTTTGTTTTATTTTAAGTTTACTTTGTTCCACTGGCGTAACTAGATGGGAGGAGGAAGTGGGCGTCCACCCAGGGGGCATTTACTTTGCAATTTTTCAAGGGTCGACATTTTCACTTTTGTTTTGGCAGACTAATGAGGCGAGATACGAATATTCATACCATGGAGTCACTTCCTAAATTATGTCCCTTTTGTTTATTGCCGTTCACCTGAGGTAAACCAAATTTTAATCCAGCTGTAAAAAAAATAATAGTATCTGCTTGTTATTTTCTTTAATTGATTAGTTTAATATATATATATATATATATATATATATATATATATACTAAAGCGATTTGGGCTCAAGCCTAATTCGAAATTAAAGAAGTACTACAACAGTATTCCAGTTTAAAATACAATCATGAAAAAATTGAATTTTCTCGAACCAAAAAAATAACCCAGCCTACCGATCTTGTTTCAACTCTATGCAAAGGTTTTGCAGGGTACAGCTAGTTGGGGTAAAAAAGAAGGAGGATGGAATTTAGGGATACACATACATTTGTATGCATACGTGGGTGTACGCCTGCCAGCTAGATATTTTGGCTTCCTTTGAGGTCAAACACATCCTTTTCGACTATTCCTTTATCAATGCGTGTGATTTTTTTTCTTTTTAGCTTGACGAAAAATCACATTTATGAATCTGCCGCCGACATTCTCTAAATCAGAGAAGTAAAAAAAAAAGAAATTAGTTGTCTTTGACTTTTGTATTTTAAAACCGCGTGTATTATTTCAGCATTGACCCTGTTCTACTATTTTAGTGGTACAAGATTTGACAAAAGATCTGTTCAGACGCTAACAGCATTCAGACATGAGGTCCATTCGCTGAATGCAGCCTACACCAACAGCCGGTTCTACATGTACAGGATTCGTAATGACACCACTGTATATTGGACGCCTACAGACAGTTTCGCTGTTAGCAATGCCTGTAAGCTACCGTATATTTTCGTTTGTATACAAAAGTGTATGTAATTATACATTATTTATACACTATTCATACATTATTTATTTACATATCACTTTCATGCATCTATCTATCTATCTATCTATCTATCTATCTATCTATCTATCTTATCTATCTTATCTATATTTCAATCTATTCATCTATCTATCTATCTATCTATCTATCTATTTTATCTACCTATCTATCTATCTTTCTATCTATCTATCTATCTATCTATCTATCTATCTATCTATCTATCTATCTATCTATCTATCTATCTATCTATCTATCTATCTTTCTATGTAAGTTTATATATATATATATATATATATAATATGTGTGTGTGTGTGTGTATGTGTGTTTACATATAAATGAATGTCTTTATACGTATGTATGTAAACCCATAAATCCACTTCTTTGGAGCCCAAAAAAAACAAAATTGACAAAATTTAATGTGAACCTGGCTGTGAACGTAACTCATTTTGTTTTTTGCATTGTACGACTTATAAATCTGATCATTTAATCCATTTCTTATGATCGATGCAATTGCGAGTGTTTTTTTGGGCTACCACGCATTGAGCTGGAGCCGGGATTTTTTTCCATTTGTTGCCAGCCCACTTCCTTTTTCAGTTTTGGTATCCGCTACGGGCTAGGTCCGTTAGGGAAGAAAAGTCGACGTTCTATATTAATTTTTTTTCGAATTTATTTACGTATCTCTTCTACACCGTACAGTACTTTTGATAGGCCACGTATCTACACCATGCAGTACTTTTGATAGGTCATATATTCACACCATACAGTACTTTTGATAGGCCATGTATTCACACCATACAGTACTTTTGATAGGCCACGTATCTACACTATACAGTACTTTTGATAGGTCACGTATCTACATTGGTACAGTACTCTTGATAGGTATCACATTCCATACCATTCAGTACTTTTGACAGGCCAACGTATCTACACCATGCAGTTACTTTTGATAGCCCACGTATCTACACCATACAGTACTTTTGATAGGCCACGTATCTACACCATGCAGTACTTTTGATAGGCCACGTAGCCTACACCATGCAGTACTTTTTGATAGGTCACGTATCTACACCATACAGTACTTTTGATGAGCTACGTATCTACACCATACAGTACCCTTTGATAGGCCACGTATCTACACCATACAGTACTTTTGATAAGCCACGTATCTGCATCATAGTTTCAATATTTAAAATGTATAAAATGTGTATAAGTCTTCCAAACTATTATCATAGATAATATTAATCCATATTAAGGCTCATACCATTTATTAAGTAGGGGTTCGAAAATATACTACGTAAGATTGGGCGTGGCCTTCTACGCGTACCATTGGCGTAAGTTACGTAAATTACGCGTAAGTTACGCCAAATTACGCGTACCATATGATAATGCCCAATTACTTACTTGAAAATGTATGTTCCTTTTGTTGCTCATGCTCACTGATTGCTAGTAGGTGTATTTATAATAATGTTTTCAAAGGCTTGTAAATTTGTAATTTACCGGTCAAACTAATTTTTCTGCCCGTCGTCCGCATCGGCCACTTCGCCGTATTTCGTCGTAAAAATTAACTGCATCAGCGGTAGCCATCTTTGGCCAATTAATACCGTCTAATAAGGTCGACGTGGGACGCCGCACAAAGCCGCATTATGAAATATGCATCACCGCGGGTGCCGCAGAACTCAGCAAAAAGACGGCACACGCGATAGACGCTGGTTAGGGGCTGAAGAGTTGGCGTAAGACTGGCGCGGCGTAATTTACGCCAAAGTTACGCGTGCCATTAATGCCCAATTACTTGAAAGTGTATGTTCTCTTTTCGCTGCTCACGCTCACTGATTACATAGTTGAAGGTGTATTTTAAATAATGCGTTTTCAAATGTTTTTACTTGTAATTTACCGGTCATACTTATTTTCCCGTCGTCCACGTATTTCGTCGTGTACTGACCGTATCAGCGGCGGCCATCTTTGGCTGGAGTAATACGGCGACGACGGACGGGTGCAATGCGCCGCGAAATACGGCATCGCGGGTGCCGAACTGAGCAAAAGACGGCACCAGACGCGATCCATCGACGCTGGTGCAATCACGCAAAGTAATACGGCTGACGCGATCGACGGAAGCACCTCATATACACAGTAAAAATGTTTCTTGTGACGTTTTCTTCTCATGACATTTGGAACATATATAGATAATGCTTAAAAATTTTTTTTTTTGATTTTCTTCGGGTTTTATAACCCTCCCTGTTTGGCTTGCGTCCGCGTTGCCATGACAGCTCATGGCGGCATTGTGAACTTTATCGAAAATTTTTATGATTTTTGTCCTATTTTTAACCAGATTTTGGTTTCCTTATTGAAAAATATTTATTTGGTTACGTTTACTGAAACGATATAAACAAACAATATACTGTGCGGTTTCTTTTTTTACGCTGTTCTACCAAACAAATATTTCCGATTTAGAATAGTGAACGGATGTCGATGGTAATCACTGTAATTAATTAATCGCCACTGTTAACACAACAAATTTCGACAGAAACAATTAAAAATGGCCGTCAAATATGCATTTTTAAATTACCGTAATTTACGCGTAATTTTCTAAAATTACGTTACCGTAAATTACGCGTAATTTACGGTGTAACTTACGCGCAACGTTACTATGACTTCGAAACCCTCATTGTTAAGTCAGTATGATTTATTGAATATTTGTACGACCTAAGCCTGATAAATTATTCTTTACTTCTTATAGTGCACTCAATAAAATTTCTTTTTTTTTTTTTAAATTGTCTGTACATTTCAGATAGTATTATCAATGACCCTGTAGTACTTATATAATCACGTGTATGTATTTATCGCACATGACGCAGTGCACTGGTAACTTTAAGTTGGGACGAGATACCAATCGAACTGTCACGCAATGTATTCTCAGCACAACTGCTCTCAACTTTGGATTGTATTAGCCATATTCCCATTACGTAACAGCAGGTTAAGTTACCCAAAAAAACACTCAATACCGTTACGACCCCTCGGCGCGAACCGCACAGTCTACAGAGTGGGAACGTTGATGACGCAGTAGAGAGAGTGACGTAGAAGCCGGCAGAAAGAGAGTAGCGCTTGTTATTTTCGTTGTCTAATGTCATTGTTGATGAATAGTAAATTACTCTTGAATCCAAGCCCGTGTTTATTTGGATTTCATAAACAGAATTAAGAGTTGAACATTGGTGCTCTGAAGTCAGAATTTCTTTCTTCTTGAAATGGCTGCGTTATTGGCGAAAAAAACTTGTAGTCGTAGAGTTGATAGAAGAATTAGATGGTAGGGTCTCTCAACTGGGACGAGCAATAGTGAAGATAATTGGCCTCTAGACTAAAGGATGCCAAGTGATTAAGGAAGAAATGATCCTGGAGAGCCACCGTTTTGAGTCTGAAATCGAAAGTTAAGAAAAAGAAATGAAAGAAGGCCAGAATGAAATGAAAGAATTACCGCCAAGCAATTTTTGACGAAATAGGAGATCTGAAGGAAGATCCCAACAATTGAACCGAGAAAGCAAAGATTGAATTACCAAAAGTGAAAGTAAAGAAATTTGAAACGACAACAAAAGAAAACATGACTCAGACATTGCTACTTATTGAAGCAGACTTAGACATGTGGCCAGTTTATTCTGAAGGATGTGGCCATCCATAAAGTGGTATTTTAAAGATGGGGTCCTCCAGGGAAGTGGTACTTGAGGATGTGGAACAACCATGAAAGGGCACCCGAGGATGTGGTCATCCATGAAGTGGCACCTGAGGATGTGGTCATCCACGACGTGATACCTGATTGATCATCCAAAACGTAGCGCACGAGAAGGAACTAATCCAAGAAGAGCCGCCCAGCGATCTGAGCCCTGGGATAATGATCAGCCCAGAATGTCAGAAAGCTTGTTGCAACCTAAGCCCCAAGCTACCTTGAATATCCAGAATAACCCAACCGATTTCTACATTGCAGAAATGGATGCTAGTGAAAACAATTTAGCCAGCCTTCAGCAGGGAAACATGCCATGCAGCAATAACAACCGGAGAGAGTACAACGATTGCTGCGGATACCCTAATGAAGTCCCAACACCTAATGAAGGCCACACATCTAATGAAGTCCCAGCATCTAATGAAGGCCCAACACCTAATAAAGGCCCAACACCTAATAAAGGCCACATCTAATGAAGGCCACACATCTAATGAAGGCCCAGCCACTAATGAAGGGCCCTCACCAAGTCGAAGACCCACAACACCTAATGAAGGCCACACATTCAATGAAGTCCCAGCATCTAATGAAGGCCACACATCCAATTAAGGCCCCGCACCTAATAAAGGTCCTGCACCTAATGAAGGCCCAGCGCGACTAATGAAGCGTCTAGAACCTAATGAAGGCCCAGCGACTAATGAAGGCTCCAGAACTTACTGAGGCCAGCGACCACACTTGCTGCACCTGCTCTGGTGGCCAGTCCCAAGAGCTGGTCCAGAGGAACAAGCACCCCGAACGATCCCAATTCTACGCCAGCATCCCGGACGCCAAAATATGCAGGGAGATCAGACGGCCAAACGCCTGCACCTGCGATAAAACCTACCGAGAAACTGACGGATTACTCGCCATCACCGATAGTATTTGGCCGGGAACTCCGCTTACCCTGTGACCTTCTGTTCGGGCTTCCCAGAGACGCCCTCTCCATGGAAACAGATTATGCCAATGGACTAAGATCTCGACTTGAGAAACCATATTCTATGGTCTGGAAAAGACATCAAAATCGCCGGTGACACTATGAAAACTAGATACGACAGACGGCAAACTCGTCTGGTTTTCAAGAGGTAGACCTATTCTGGCTTTACAATCCACAGAGACGTAAAGGAAGAACCCCAAAACTGCAGAGGAACTGGGAAGGACCCTACTGGGTCATAAAGAGACTTAACGACGTCGCATACAGGAATACAGAGAAGTGCTCGTGCAAAGATGAAAGTGGTTCATGTGGACAGACTGTACTGATACCACAGAGAGGTGCCGACCTGTCCGGGACGGACAGATTTAAGAGGGGGCAGTGTTACGACCCTCTCGGTGCGCACCGTACAGTCTACAGAGTGAACGCGACCCGCAGTAGAGAGAGAGAGTGACGTAGACGCCGGCAAAGAGCGGGCGCTGTTATTATCGTTGTCTATGCCTTCGTTGATGAATAGTAAATACTCTTGGAATCCACACCTGTGTGTTATTTTGATTTTATAAACAGAATTAAAAAGTTGTAACATTACGTAATGCATGGGCAATTATGTGAACCATTGACATGTCACGATCGATAGGCTGGGCTACTACTGGTCAACTACTTGCTGTGGTAACTACTGGTCAACCATTGCTGGGTAACCACTGGTCAACCATTGCTGGGTAACTACTGGTCAACCTATGACTGAGTAGCTACTGATCAACCATTGCTGGGTAACTACTGGTCAACCATTGTTGGGCAACTACTGGTCAACCACGGCTAGGTAACTACTGGTCAACCATTGCTGGGTAACTACTGGTCAACCATGACTGGGTAACTACTGGTCAACCATGACTGGGAAGCTACTTGTCAACCATGGCTTGGTAACTACTGGTCAACCATTGCTGGGTAACCACGCTGGTCACCACGGCTGGGTAACTACTGGTCAACCATTGCTGGGTAATTACTTTGGTCAACCATGACTGGGTAAATAGCTGATCAACCATTGCTGGGTAACTACTGGTCAACCATTGCTGGTTAACTACTGGTCAACCACGGCTGGGTAACTACTGGTCAACCATTGCTGGGTAATTACTGGTCAACCACGGTTGTCTCTTTCATATAATGGATGCACTTATGAAGTTCATAACGTTTTTGTTGGAAGAAATAAGACTCAAATAATCATTTTAGTAAAGGAAGAATATTAAATACAACGAAATGAGTCATTATATTCTCCTAAAGTGTTGTTTCTCGGAATATTGTTTCTGGTTTGATTGTATACTGAATGAGACCGCTGTTATGTTTTACATCAGACTTTGATCGGTTTCTGGTTTGATTTTATTCTGGACTGAAGCCACTGTAAAAAAAAAAACTGCAGTGAGTCTTTGAATTCTCTGTAAATGGCGATTCTTGGAACCAAAATGATTTCTGGTTTTGATTTTATTCTAACTACTGACTGGAGTTATTGCACATTTTTACATTTAATTGAATTTAATCTTCCTTTCATTTTTTTGTTACAAACAAACTTTCCCTATCACAGAAAAACAATCCCCCCCCCCAAGAAATGCATTAGTACTCTACAGTTCTAAGAGCTTTCCAACTCAGGAAATCCATACATTGTCCGGAATAGATCCATCAATATCTCCAGTCTCAAACAGTGGGCAACGAGCATTTCATAGCAGAAAAAATGAAGAGAAATCGCCGGCCAAATTGTGCGGACAAAAGGAAAAAGCCCTGAAGCCAGACCAGTACAAAAGACAGTTTAAGGGCCGAATCATCAGACATAAATCTAATATTAAGATGGGGTGGGGGGGGGGGTCTCAGTTTCCATGCGCCTTTAACCATTGTTATCTGGAACATTTATCAATGCCCACCCCCCCCCCCCCATCCCTATGGAGTATTAATGAATGGTATGGAGAAGAAGCGTAAATAATTTCTGGCAGGAAGTGGTTATGAGTAATAGATACAATAGAGAAGAAAACAAAAAGATCGAGGAATATGATTGGTTGCCTAATGGAAGAGTAGCAAAGGATCGAGGGATATGATTGGTTGCCTAATGAAAGAGAAGAAAGGATTTTCAGTGAAGAGGGAACGGGTATTTGAGTAACAATATTAACGAAGAATGGCGTTACGTGGATTTTATTTTCTGTTCTGTTGATGCGTCTCTCTGTCTCTCTCGCTCACTCTCTTGGACACACACACACTTTGCATACGTTGATCCATCCATGAATGTCCTGCGGCCCGCGGGCCAAATCCGGACCACCCGATCGTTTGAAGCGCGGCCCGACCGTCGTTACAGATTGAAGGTTAGTACTAGCCTCGACGTTATGGCTTTCATATTTTATTTATATTTGTCCAACACTCCATCAATCGGTCCGGTCCGCCTGTCAAATTTACGAACCCGATGTGGGCCGCGACTAAAACATATTGCCCACCCTTACGTTAATCTATCGACTGCAAGGTAAATAAAAACAATCTTACAATTGATAAAACAAACAAACAATTACAGCCTATAACAGTGTGGCCTATGTAGGTCGGTACTTTTGTATGTGTGGGTCGGTGGTGCCTTACGCAGGTCTTTGCAGGCACCGCGTAGGTCGCAGGGTGTCCCATGCAGTCGGTGGCGGCCTATGTAGGTCGGTGGTGGCCTATGTAGGTCGGTGGCGGCCTATGTAGGTCAGTGGTGGCGAACCTTTTTGGGGCCGAGTGCAAAAATTTCATCCAAAAAAGTAATTATTTATAGCAAAGTGCCAACAGTCCAATTGAAAATAAAGGAAGTGACATTTAGTCGCGTGCCGGTTCTGTAATGCGTGTATTATTTCACACCCGCCAACAAGAAAAACATAAGGACTAAAAAGATTGAAAAAATATTGAAAAGATAAAAGTACTTAATGCATGTACTATCACAAGTTAATAGTAGAACTACATTAGTCCGCTTGCTAAAAACTATAAAAAATGAATGGTTAGTCCCTGTCAGTTTACGACTGTATTTAAATGTACATGTGACAGCTTCTTAATATTATTTTTCAACTGCAATTCAGCTCTTTGAGCAGACAGCACTGAAAGATTTAGACTGTGTCCCACATTCACCCTGAGGACATTTGTCCAGCGATGGTAATTTTTTCCCTGATTTTAAGCAAATCGACATTATATAACTACGCTTGAGGTCGATGAAAGCAGCACTGAGTTTTAATATATCGTAAAAGAATACTTTTAAAGAGCCGTAATAGATAGTCAATGTATCATCGAAATTTACTTAACTACTAATTAATCTCAATAAAATAATAGTGATTGGGGTTCTGCGTTAAATCAAAAGTAAAGAATTAATACAACAGTATCTCCAGTTTAAAAATACATTCATGAAAACATCGGATTCGCCCGAAAACCAAAATAACCTAGCGCCTCCATTTCTCCAAGGGGTTATAACTCTATACAAAGGTTTTGCAGGGTACAGCTAGTGAAAAGACATAGTAGCGCCTGATGATATGTAAGTTTATATCTGAAGAGAAATATCAAAGTAAGTGTATATCTGAAGATAAATATTAAAGTGTATATCTGAAGATAAATATCAAAGTAAGTGTATATCTGAAGATAAATATCAAAGTTAGTGCATATCTGAAGATATCAAAGTGTATATCTGAAGATAATATCAAAGTAAGTGTATATCTGAAGATAAATATCAAAGTTAGTGTATATCTGAAGATAAATATCAAAGTTATATATCTGAAGATAAATATTAAAAGTGTAAGTCTGAAGATAAATATCAAAGTAAGTGTATATCTGAAGATAAATATCAAAGTAAAGTCTGAAAGACTGAAACAACTCATGAAATTGGCAGAATTTTTTTTTATACTTTGGCTTTTAATGCACTGATAAGACAACTCACTATTTATATCCGTGGAATGGATGAAAATGTTTTCACGAAGAAATTCTTTATTTGAAATTGATATAAATGATACCACTAGCCAGGACGTATTTAAGTGTGAAAAGATTCATAAAGTATTTGGGCCAGAAGATTCTCTGTAATAATGTATGTATTAATAAACTGGTCGAGAAGTTAGAATCAGAACACTCTGACATGTATGTTTTGTCATTTCGTTGTATTCTACAATCATGTTATGATGTAATTTATTACTATATAAAACATCCCTATGTATTATTGTTGTTGTTATTTTATCTATCAGATATATTTTTATTCACAAATGAATTTGGTAGTGTTATATAGACCAATCGATGAGATCGGTTGTTTATGACGCATCTCTCAGCTAGCAACTGCCAATTTAATGTGGCACTAGGCCAAAACTTTTGCCTACCCCTAAATTAATGTATTTAAAAAAGATATATTATTATATTAGTGTCCTTTTTTAGAACTCAAGTACCAAAATATTAGGATAGTAGAGTTTGGAAAACTTAATGTGTTAAAAATAACATTTGTACATTTCGAAATTACATGAAATTATAATCATATCCATTACAGCATCATGACTTACCATAAAGAAGAAGAGATAATAGTTATTCTCAATGTTTCTGTTTTTAATAAATGAAGATAAATTTGTATCTTTGTTAACAATTTTGTTCTTATTGTCGGCAACATCTGGCTGGATGGAAAAGAAGATTGTTACAAAAATATTTGCACATGAGTTCAGAATGCAGAGACATTCCCTGTGTCGTTCAATGATAATAAAAGATACATCTACATTAATATCATCATATGTTGACCAAAGCAATTATCACGATATTAAAGGGCCGTATGCAAGGCTCATTTAGCGACACAATGAATTTCACTAGACTGTCAATGCCACCCCTCTTTCAAAATTTCGGGTCCTTTTTAATTTTTTTACAAGTGGAGACTTCATGACATCCCCGACTGTGGTCTTTTTAGCAGTGGCCCGACAAGAGCTTAGATTTCCCTTCCATGTAGCGGGCCTGACACACCGGACATATAAACTTAGGCAGCTGCCTATCCATAAAAAACTCTGAGTAAACTATATGACAATTTGGAAATGATAAAATAAACGTTAACAACAGGGCTACAGCTTCAAAAAATAAGTACACAACAGGACAAAAACAGCGTCATGAAATCATTGGCTTAAAACGACATCAATCTCATATCTAGAAAGAGCGGCTACATCAATATTACTCTTTGTATAAATATCTTTGTTTATGTTACTATTTCTACAAGTACTTCTGTTTATGTTACTATTGCTACAAATACATCTGTCAATGTTACAAAATACCTCTGTTTTATTGTTGCTGTCATCCGAGTCATGGCAGTGGACAGAAAACACATTATTTAATAGATCAAGAGATTTCTTTGGATCAACTCCATTAATTCTGGCCATTTTGTCAACCAGCTGTTCTACTTCTGTATACTTCTTGGCCTCACACAGCCAACGTAAAGACTCGTCGATGAACCTATTGTCAAATAAAAGTACATTTGCTGGTATTGATATATATAGGGAAAGGGAAAAAACTGTGTATCTATTTTCCCTGTATATCTCTCTTACTATATATAAAGATGCACGTCTAATTGTATATTTATACTTTTTCTTTTGCTATAGATATTAAAAAAAATGTATACTTTCAATAAACAATATATACTTTTCTGGTAAAATATATTGCGCTATAGTGAAGTATAGAGACGTATGAAGACACAACATACTTAACTGTAAATAGAGGAAGGAATCGTTATTTTACAACCGAATTAAACCTGAAATATGTTGTGAAAAATGTTATGTATTGTAATAGGTTGCACACTTTTCAGAACGATGGCGCCTCAATAGCTAGCTACGAACAGTGCTTTTATGTAGTGCCCTTGTGAAGTAGATTGGGAATGTTTCAGTCTCGCTAAGAGAATTTAAGCTTTGGAGAGTGTTAGTTGTGAGTTAAGTTTGATTGTGTAGGAACATTTGAAACAGGTCATTCGTTTAGGTTCTAAAAGACTTGAATAGGTTTGTGTGTAATCTTTCTCCAACATGGATATTGATAGAGAGATGCAAACTTAACATTTCTTATAACTTACAATGATTGAGTGAATAACTGAGTGAACATGGCTAGTAGCCTTCCTATCTGCTTTCAGTCACAATTCTGTTAATTTTGTCAAGTCGATGTACTGTAGAGAATCTCGCTTTGGAAAATAATACATTTGTTGATAAAAAGATTTACCATTGTATTTATTTAAAAAGAAAAGAAGAACTTGGTGAACATTTTAAATATTGGCTAAGAACTGTCTGACATTGTTCTGAATTGTTTATTAAAGTTCTAATTTTTTTTCTAACGTTTTTTGGGGGCCGATTTTTGTGCCGACACCGACTCCGGACTAAGTAAAAATGACGCCACCGACTCCAGACAAAGTACAAATGCCGACACCGACACCAACATCGACTCCGGACAAAGTACAAATGCCGACACCGGGCAAAAACTGCCGACACCTCCGACACCGACACCGGCTCCCCAGCCCTGAGAAAAACATCTCATCGGTGACTAAAATTACGTTCTAAAGCCGTATCAGTGATACTCTCAGCCGATCAAGTTCTAATTGTTCATATTTTTGTTTTCTAAAACAGTTACCATAGGATTATGCCGTTAAACAATTATTTTTTCTACTTTTGGGCCAGTGGCGCCGAGAGCCAGCACGGGCCCCAGGGCAGGACATCATTGCGGGCCCCTTATTAAACAATGAGTCGTGAAAAAATTGACACGGTTGGAGCGACCGGGCCCCTTGCAATGACCTCCCTGCTCCCCTCTCGGCGTACCTGCTTTAACGATGTGGTCATTTGAAGGAACGAATGGACACGTCAATGTTTCAAACATCCTTTCTCTGGTCTTATGAACTTGGTGGCGCCCATCTACTCTCTATAAGTCAGGGGCGAATATTTTAGCTTTACCAGGCTATAACCCTGTACCATACGCATGTGAGTCCAATTTACTATCGACTTCGCTATTTAAATAATATAACTAAAGGCTTACCTTTAGCTAAAGTAATTATGTAATTAGATAATGTATTATTGAGCCATAAATAACTATGTCAATAATAAAAAAGTAACCATGTCGATAGTTAACACTTTTTATGAGGTCAATGACCAACAATGTCATCAAGTCAATAAGTGACATTGTAGCTCTTAATATGTCAGACATGTATTAACAGAATGTCCACTATTGTATCAGTACGCAGTCAGATGTCATAGGCTTACCACCATTGTATCAGGACATAGACAGATGTCATAGACTTACCACCATTGTATCAGTACATAGACAGATGTTATAGACTTAGTATCATTGTATCAATAAATAGACAGATGTCATAGACTTACCACCATTGTATCAGTACGTAGACAGATGTCATGGACAGAGTCAACTGAGTGTAGTTCCAACTCAAATGTCGCGTGATGTAAGCGATGAAACACATCAACAACACAGCAGCTGTCCAGAGGAATGACTCTATTTGTTCAGGCAGTGCCCGTCTGCTTTTGGGCATCATTTCGACAATCATGACGAAAGCCAACTGACGAGAACTCTAAACATACGATAGTTCAGATTATATGACCAGAGAGACTGACTGACAGGTAGACAGAAAACACAAACATGGATGGATAGATGAATAGATAGATAGACAGACAGACAGACAGACAGACAGACAGACAGACAGACAGACAGACAGATAGATAGATAGATAGATAGATAGATAGATAGATAGATAGATAGATAGATAGATAGATAGATAGATAGATAGATAGATAGATAGATAGATAGATAGATAGATAGATAGATAGATAGATAGATAGATAGATAGATAGATAGATAGATAGATAGATAGATAGATAGATAGATAGATAGATAGATAGATAGATAGATAGATAGATAAGTTAGGTTTATGTATACAACAATTTATTACAACAATTCAGTTATCCAAATTTCAACATGAAGTCTTCATGGTTTAAAACAATTTAAATGGGGTTCTAAATTCTGTCTACATATTTGGTGTATACATTTTTATTTCTGAATCCATACCACACTAATCTATAAATCTCCCGAACTTTTTTACTTCTTATGGCCATTACCTATGCATTAGGATGATATGACTATCAAAATATATCATTTATGGTTTGGTTTGTTTTTACAAACGCACAACTCAACATAGTTGTGTAAATGAAAGCATTTGGAGTTGTCATTCAAAATGAAATTATTTGTTTGTTTGTTTGTTTGTTTTTTTGTATTGTGGTGAAGAAAATCATAGAATGTGGTCATTCAATATTATTGTTTGAAGTGTGAATTATGAATGCACATCGTGTTGTCATTGTAGATAACTCTTACTACTTAACTGCAAAAAAAGCGCCGAATGCAAATTTGAACACAACATAGAAAACGAAATTGGGCGGGAAAGAGCAGATGACTGACATCACAAATGACATAAAATTTGTCACAAGAAAAGACTTCTTCCTGCCATTACTGCAATAAAAAAATTCGGTTTATATAAATAATATAGAAATTATGCTTGAAATAAACATATATCATCAGTGTAATAAATTAATACCATCTAATACATAATCGTCTAGCCTGGCGTACGTACGGCGCGTTAAAAATAGACTGGGAATTCCAAAATTTTAGTCTCACTCAAGGGAGTGAACTCGCTTGGCTAAAAATAGTCTCGAGAATTCCAAGTAGTGCGCAAATTATGTAAAGGTGTAAAGATGGTCAAAGGGATACAACTCAATTATAAGGAGTCACTCGCCGGTCCGGGTACCGGGCCTTTGATCTAGTTCAGTAATATGTGTTAAGTACTTACACAAATATAGTACGTAATAAAAAAAGTATTACTTTTAGTGTTGTTTTTTTAATTTAAATTCTTTGAATGACGGCCATCAACTTTAATTTTTATACTAGCTACCAGTGGTAATTCGAGAATAAGCAGTGTTTAACTGCAGCACTCCCTATTACCAAGTGAAAACATTCAGTATAATGTATGAACAACATACATAATTTTAGTATAGTCGTTGTACAACATACAACCTTCAGTATAATCACTGTATAGCATACAACATTCAGTATAATTATTGTACAGCATGCAACATTCAGTATAATCATTGAACAACGTACAACATTCAGTATAGTCATTGTACAACATACAACATTCAGTATAGTTATTGTACAACATACAACATTCAGTATAGTCATTGTACAACATACAACATTCAGTATAGTTATTGTACAACATACAACATTCAGTATAGTTATTGTACAACATACAACATTCAGTATAGTCATTGTACAACATACAATACTAGAGCATTATATTAGTAGCCATTTTAACGTTGCCCGAGTTTATGAAAAAAGACAAAAAATGTATAAGAAACTTTTTGCATCACAGTTTCAGCAGATGTGTGAGCCTGTAGTGCGCATGATGCAAAGTAAGTGGGAGGCTGCGAGGAGAGAGAGAGAGCACTGTCACTGTTCCAGTGCCGGTGTAACAATTTAAGGTTTTAAAAAGTAAAAAAATAAAAATAAAAATTGATAATTGTTCTTTTATAATTGTATCAAGTTTGTTTAATTTAGTTTATACAAGTCTTTTTTTCCCTTATCTTGAGCTGCTCCCACACTAAATTTAGCTACCATCCGCCACTGCTAACAACATCGTGAACATCTCTCAATAGTTTAAAAAATAATTTTTAGTTACTCCCCGAAATGGGACATAACTGTATCAGATAAACTGTTAGAAAAATGGTATGACTCCCCCGTCCCCTGACCTTAATTTAAATAATCAAAATGCAAACTAAATGAATATTAAACATTTGGTAAGTAATATTACATAATCTTATTAAATTAAGTGTTTGTTTTTGTATAACAAAGGAAACTATTCACACTGTATTTCCCCAAACATCTCATTGCCTAATTACTATGACACCTGATATAAATGTTCAACCTGGAGCAACTCACGTATCAGCAAATCTGGTGAGAAAAAAGATCCAAACATTTCACCAGCTACAAAGATTGTTTGTGTTGTATCTGAGAGAGATTCTCTGTCAC
Source organism: Bulinus truncatus (assembly GCA_021962125.1). Lineage (NCBI taxonomy): Eukaryota > Metazoa > Mollusca > Gastropoda > Planorbidae > Bulinus > Bulinus truncatus. The sequence continues at coordinate 18,060 of JAGDYQ010000006.1, forward strand.
ATACCAAATCCCACTGAAACAAGAAACAAGTCTTACATTGAACTAAATGGAATACGATGCATTAATTTAAGCGTCCCGCTTCTAAAGTTACTTTATATTAACATCTGCTACAAAAAATAATTAACAATGGTGATGCTATGGTAGACACATGGTATAAATAAAAGCGATTGGGTTCTGTGTTAAATCGAAAGTAAAGCATTAATACAACAGTATTCTAGTTTAAAATACAATCATGAAAAAATCGGATCTGCCTTCGAAACCAAAAATAACCTAGCCTACCGATCAAGCCTAAGAGGATATAACTATATGATAGGTTATGCAAGGTACAGCTAGTAGAAAATAATACCAAGTCGTATTTGAATTTTTAATAAGGTCAGAGACTTAGAACGCTGATGTTTTAGAATCGTCTTTAATTCCCTTTGACTGTGTACAAATTACCAGGCTTGCGGAGCCGCCAAATTTTTTTCCGGCTCCGGCTCCCTATTAAAATAGTATCACACGAGACAAAAATTTTTGTAATTGCGCCACGCTAACATGCCGCAGATAAAAGTTATGCAAATTTTGTCGCGTTCAACCCCATAGAAGGCCCGTAGCGTGCGTTTTGTCTGGACCCCTCTGCTTATTTGTTCTACTTAGTAAAATGCCCCCTGCTATTGCCTCCGCCCTCGCTGTAGAATGCCTGGCCCCTGATGTAGAATTTTCACGCTATGGGGCTGCCCCATAGTCAGGAACTGAAAATATATGCATGTGGGTTTTACTAAAAATAAACCATTTCAGTGCATCCAGAATCATATCATTATTTTCGACCGAGGTTTCACTAATCGCCATTTACATAAGTAAAAAAAGTTATTTCAATGATCAAATTAGCAAATAGTAAAATGATATATTATTTAAAATATTTTAAAGATTTCAGTATATATATTTATTATTTATAAATTTAGTGACTATTCGGACCCGGATACCAATAAACTCCGATTTTTATTCGGACCCCGTCCCAATGTCTGATTGTTATTCGGACCCGTGGCAAATATGCACTTAGCTTAGCTATACATAAACTTTATTATTGTTTTTTTTTATAATTGTTTGAATTGTATGATTTAATCTTTACTCAGTGTCTAGGGTTCCACTAAGCGGACTCTGTATTATTATTTTTTCGGGTTCCGTCTAATAAAGTTTAAATATAGCTAAGCTTAGTGCATATTTGCCACGGGTCCGAATAACAATCGGATTTTATTGGGACCCGGTCCGTATAGCCACAGTCTTATAAATGTATCTACTCTATTTCAGATATTCTGTTTATAATAAAATTGTTAAATACAGAAAGCGACCATTTTGTTTTTAGTCTATTACAAATTCGCGGCAGCGTCGTAGCGTGAAAATTCTACAGCAGGGGCCAGGCATTCTACAACAGGGGCCAGGCAATAGCTGGGGGGGGCAGGTAATACATTTTACTAAGGAGAGCAAATAAGCAGAGGGGCCAGACAAAACGCAAGGGGGGCTAAGCCCCTGGCCCCCACACACGCTACGGGCCTGATTCGCGGTCAAATAATAATACGAAATGACGCGTTCTATTTGTCATCTTAGTAAAAATTTATTTTAAATGATTGATACAATTATTCTATGAAATAAAACTGTTTCAACTTTATATATAACAAAATAACATGCCATTAAAATAATTTCGGAGGGTAAACAATATTTAAAACGAACACAAAACGATTCCCCGTTAAAGAATTCTTGTGGTGATGTGCGTGCACGCTATCATTTACGCTGTTACTGTTGTGGCTTTCGTAAAATAACAACATTTTAAATTGTAGGAGGCAAACAATCAAACTAATTTGGAATTTTAAAGCTAAAAAAAAATTCTGGTGTAAAAAACATTTGGGAGCCGTGGAGCCGCCAGATTTTTCGGCTCCGGCTCACTCCGGCTTCGGCTCCAGCAAAAAGTAGTGTCCCGGCTCCTCGGCTTCGGCTCCGCAAGCCTGCAAATTACATTCTATGTGGACATAAGTTGAATGTAATAGTTTTAAAAATTACATCAACATTTGTTCAGTTGATAATTAAGATAGAATTTCTCAATTTACTCAGGTGTGTTTGTTACCTCAGACACAAAAGACGACTTCTCAAACTCCAGATACTCAAATCCATCAACGCAGTCCGTAGTCAAGATGACATCAGTGTCGTTAGTGACCTCAATACTGCACTCTCCGTACGTCACATTGAAGGAATGGTCACTTGTGTTGGACATGACGTCATAAGTTACGCCATTAACCGTTACATTCAAACTCTGTAGTTGCCGACATTTATGATCTACTGATTTTCCTGACAATGTAAAATATATTTCCAAATCAATTCACTTGTAATTTTTTTTTCTGAAATTTACAAGTTTGTCCAAATTTCAAACATAATAACATAAGAAGAACCTCTATTTAAAGCTGCTGTCAAGATCATGTGCAATCTGTGACGGTTGTTGTCTAGGGTGTATGATCACATACTTAGTTTGAGCGAGTATTTGTATTGTCCTCAGCCATGTGTTCAACAGGACGCACACAACACAATAAGAAATGAGTATACAGTGAACCTCTGGGGAAAAGGTTTGAATCTCTGGGGAAACGGTGTGAACTTCGGGGGAAATGATGTGAACCTCTGGGGAAATGGTGGAAACTCCTGGGGAAACGGTGTGAACCTCTGGGGAAATGGTGTGAACCTCTGGGGGAATGGTGTGAACCTCTGGGGAAACGGTGTGAACCCCGCTGGGGAAATCTAGCAGGGGGTGGTGTCCATTTTAAATAACTTTAACAATTAAAAAAATTTTTCTTAAAAAGGGGGGATCTTTAATGAAACAATTTACTTTCGAATGAATGAAACGAGCAACAAATTGAATCAAATGTCTTAAGTTGAGTGTTGTAGTTATTTTTTATCAATATAGTCACACGTTTGATAACTTTATGTCCACTCGTTTATCAATAGAATGTTGTGATATAGTTTATTATGATTTATTTTGTCGATTTTTTTTGTTTTATTTTAAGTTTACTTTGTCTCCACTGGCGTAACTAGATGGGAGGAGTGAAGGGGGCGGTCTCAATCTAGGGGGCATTTACTTTTGTACCTCTTCAAGTAGGTCGACATTTTCACTTTTGTTTTGCAGACTAATGAGGCGAGATACGAATATCTATACCATGGAGTCACTTCCGCATAATTATGTCCCTTGTTTATTAAGCCGTTCACCAGAGGTAAAACTAAATTTTAAACCAGCTGTAAAAAACAAATACATAGTATCTGCTTGTTATTTTCTTTAATTGATTAGTTTAATATATATATATATATATATATATATATATATATATATAAAAGCGATTTGGGCTCTGCTTTAATTCGAAATTAAAGAAGTAATACAACAGTATTCCAGTTTTTAAAATACAATCATATAAAGAAAATTGAACCTGCCCGAAACCAAAAAATAACCCAGCCTACCGATCAAGCCTAACTCTATGCAAAGGTTTTGCAGGGTACAGCTAGTAAAAAGAAATAGTATCTTAATTTAGGATACACATACATTTGTGTATGCATACGTGGGTGTACGCCTGCCAGCTAGATATTTTGGCGCCCTTTGAGGTCAAACACATCCTTTTCGACTATTCCTTTATCAATGCGTGTGATTTTTTTTCTTTTAGCTTGACGAAAAATCACATTTATGAATCTGCTGCCGACATTCTCTAAATCAGAGAAGTAAAAAAAAAAAGAAATGGTTGTATTAGACTCTAGTATTTTAAAACCTCGTGTGTTATTTTGTGCATTGACCCAGTTCTAATTTTACTTCTGTAGGTGGCATATTTGACAAAAGATCTGTTCAGACGCTAACAGCCTTCAGACATGAGGTCCATTCGCTGAATGCAGCCTACACCAACAGCCGGTTCTACATGTACAGGATTCGTAATGACACCACAGTATTGGACGTCACAGACAGTTTTGCTGTTAGCAATGCCTGTAAGTTACAGTATATTATCGTTTGTATACAATGTTTATGTAATTATACATTATTTATACACTATTTATACATTATTTATTTACATATCACTTTCATGCATCTATCTATCTATCTATCTATCTATCTATCTATCTATCTATCTATCTATCTATCTATCTATCTATCTATCTATCTATCTATCTATCTATCTATCTATCTATCTATCTATCTATCTATCTATCTTTCTATCTATCTATCTATCTATCTATCTATCTATCTATCTATCTATCTATCTATCTATCTATCTATCTATCTATCTATCTATGTTTATATATATATATATATATATATATATATAAATATGTGTATGTGTGTTTACATATAAATGAATGTCTTTATGAATGTATGTATGTAAACCCATAAATCCACTTCTTTGAGCCCAAAAAAAAAAAAAATTTAATGTGAACCTGGCTGTGAATGTTACTCATTTTGGTTTCATTGTACGACTTAAGATATGTTTGCATTATAAATCTGATCACTTAATCCATTCGTATGATCGATGCAATTGCAAGTGATTTTTTAGGCTACCACGCATTGGAGTCGGAGCTGATTGTTTTCCATTTGTTGTCAGCCCACTTCCTTTTTCAGTTTTGGTATCCGCTACGGGCTAGGTCCGTTAGGGAAGAAAAGTCGACGTTCTACCTTAATTTTTTTTTTGAATTTATTCACGTATCTCTTCTACACCGTACAGTACTTTTGATAGGCCACGTATGTACACCATATTGTACTTTTGATAGGCCACGTAACTACACCATGCAGTACTTTTGATAGGTCACGTATCTACACCATACAGTACTTTTGATAGGCCACGTATCTACACCATACAGTACTTTTGATAGGCCACGTATCTACACCATACAGTACTTTTGATAGGTCACGTATCTACACCATACAGTACTTTTGATAGGTCACGTATCTACACCATACAGTACTTTTGACAGGCCACGTATCTACACCATGCAGTACTTTTGATAGGCCACGTATCTACACCATACAGTACTTTTGATAGGCCACGTATCTACACCATGCAGTACTTTTGATAGGCCACGTATCTACACTATCTTGATAGGCCACGTATCTACACCATACAGTACTTTCGATAGGCCACGTATCTACACCATACAGTACTTTTGATAGGCCACGTATCTACACCATACAGTACTTTTGATAAGCCACGTATCTGCATCATAGTTTCAATATTTAAAATGTATAAAATGTGTATGTCTTCCAAACTATTATCATAGATAATATTAATCCATATTAATGCTCATACCATTTATTAAGTAGGGTTCGAAAATTACGCGTAAGATTGGCGGGCGTAATTTACGCGTAAATTACGCGTAAGTTACGCGTAAATTACGCGTAAGTTACGCCAAAATTACGCGTACCATTAATGCCCAATTACTTGAAAATGTATGTTCCTTTTGTTGCTCATGCTCACTGATTGCTAGTAGGTGTATTTATAATAATGTTTTCAAAGGTTTGTACTTGTAATTTACCGGTCAAACTAATTTGCCCGTCGTCCGCATCGGCCACGTATTTCGTCGTGTACTAACTGCATCAGCGGCGGCCATCTTTGGCTGATTAATACCGTCTAATAAGGTCGACGTGGGACGGGTGCAATGCGCCGCGAAATACGGCCACCGCGGGTGCCGAACTCAGCAAAAGACGGCACACGCGATAGACGCTGGTTAGGGTTCAAAAATTATGCGTAAGACTGGCGCGCGTAATTTACGCCAAAGTTACGCGTGCCATTAATGCCCAATTACTTGAAAGTGTATGTTCCTTTTGTTGCTCACGCTCACTGATTGCTAGAAGGTGTATTTTAAATAATGTTTTCAAATGTTTTTACTTGTAATTTACCGGTCATACTAATTTTCCCGTCGTCCACGTATTTCGTCGTGTACTGACTGCATCAGCGGCGGCCATCTTTGGCTGAGTAATACGGTCGACGCGGGACGGGTGCAATGCGCCGCGAAATACGGCCACCGCGGGTGCCGAACTGAGCAAAAGACGGCACACGCGATCGACGCTGGTGCAATACGCAGCGTAATACGGCCGACGCGATCGACGGAAGCACTATACACAGTAAAATGTTTTCTATACGTTTCATGACATTTGGAACATATATAGATAATGTTTAAAAATTTTTTTTTTTTTTTTTTGGATTTTCGGGTTTTATAACCTCCCCGTTTGGCTTGCGGCCGCTTGCCATACAGCTCATGGCGGCATTGTGTACTTTATCGAAAATTTTTATGATTTTGTCTTATTTTTAACCAGATTTTGGTTTCCTTATTGAAAATATTTATTTTATTATGTTTACTGAAACGATATAAACAAACAATATACTGTGCGGTTTACGCTGTTCTACCAAACAAATACTTCCGATTTAGGCTTGTGAACGGATGTCGATGGTAATCACTGTAATTAATTAATCGCCACTGTTAACACAACAAATTGCGACAGAAACAATTAAAAATGGCCGTCAAATATGCATTTTTTAAATTACCGTAATTTACGCGTAATTTTCCAAAATTACGTTACCGTAAATTACGCGTAATTTACGGTAACTTACGCGTAACGTTACGCGACTTCGAACCCTATTATTAAGTCAGTATAATTTATTGAATATTTGTATGACCTAAGCCTGATAAATTATTCTTTACTTCTTAGTGCACTCAATAAAATTTCTTTTTTTTTTTTTTAAATTGTCTGTACATTTCAGATAGTATTATCAATGACCCTGTATTACTTCTATGTAATCAATGTATGTATTTATCGCACATGACGCAGTGCACTGCACCTCGTTGGGACGATGCCAATCGAATTGTCACGCAATGTATTCTAGCACAACTGCTCTCAACTTTGATTGTATTAGCCATATTCCCATTACGTAACAGCAGTTAAGTTACCCAAAAAAACACTCAATACCGTTACGACCCTCTCGGTGCGAACCGTACAGTCTACAGAGTGAACGCGATGACGCAGTAGAGAGAGTGACGTAGAAGCCGGCAGAAAAGAGTAGCGCTGTTATTTTCGTTGTCTATGTCATTGTTGATGAATAGTAAATACTCTTGGAATCCAAGCCTGTGTGTTATTTTGATTTTATAAACAGAATTAAGAGTTGTAACATTGGTGTCAGAAGTCAGAATTTCTTTTCTTAAAATGGCCGGTAAGAAGCTAAGTAAACTTCTAGTCGTAGAGTTGATAGAAGAATTAGATGGTAGGGGTCTCCCTACTGACGACAACAAGGAGCAATTGGCCTCTAGACTAAAGGATGCCATGATTAAGGAAGGAAATGATCCTGAGAGCCACCGTTTTGAGTCTGAAATCGAAAAGTTAAGAAAAGAAATGAAAGAAGGCCAGAATGAAATGAAAGAATTACTTCAAGCAATAAGAGACGAAATAGGAGATCTGAAGGAAGATCCCAACACTAGAACCGAGAAAGCAAAGATTGAATTACCAAAAGTGAAAGTAGTGAATGAAACGACAACAAAAGAAAACATGACTCAGACAAAGTTAATCATTGAAGCAGACTTAGACATGTGGCCAGTTTTATCTGAAGATGTGGCCATCCATAAAGTGGTATTTAAAGATGTGGTCCTCCAGGAAGTGGTACTTGAGGATGTGGTCATCCATGAAGTGGCACCTGAGGATGTGGTCATCCATGAAGTGGCACCTGAGGATGTGGTCATCCACGACGTGATACCTGATTGATCATCCAAAACGTAGCGCACGAGAAGGAACTAATCCAAGAAGAGCCGCCCAGCGATCTGAGCCCCTGTGAGAATGATCAGTCTGCAGAATGTCAGAAAGCTTGTTGCAACCGCAGCCCTGGTTACCTTGAATATCCAGACAACCTAACCGATTTCTACACAGCAGAAATGGATGCTAGTGAAAACAATTTAGCCAGCCTTTAGCAGGGAAACATGCCATGCAGCAATAACAACCGGAGAGAGTACAACGATTGCTGCGGATACCCTAATGAAGTCCCAACACCTAATGAAGGCCACACATCTAATGAAGTCCCAGCATCTAATGAAGGCCCAACACCTAATAAAGGCCCAACACCTAATAAAGGCCACACATCTAATGAAGGCCACACATCTAATGAAGGCCCAGCCACTAATGAAGGCCCAGCACCTAATGAAGACCCAACACCTAATGAAGGCCACACATCTAATGAAGTCCCAGCATCTAATGAAGGCCACACATCTAATTAAGGCCCCGCACCTAATAAAGGTCCCGCACCTAATGAAGGCCCAGCGACTAATGAAGGCCCAGAACCTAATGAAGGCCCAGCGACTAATGAAGGCCCAGAACTTACTGAGGCCAGCGACCACACTTGCTGCACCTGCTCTGGTGGCCAGTCCCAAGAGCTGGTCCAGAGGAACAAGCACCCCGAACGATCCCAATTCTACGCCAGCATCCCGGACGCCAAAATATGCAGGGAGATCAGACGGCTAAACGCCTGCACCTGCGATAAAACCTACCGAGAAACGACGGATTACTCGCCATCACCGATAGTATTTGGCCGGGAACTCCGCTTACCCTGTGACCTTCTGTTCGGGCTTCCCAGAGACGCTCCCTCCATGGAAACAGATTATGCCAATGGACTAAGATCTCGACTCGAGGAACTACATTCTATGGTTCGAAAAGACATCAAAATCGCTGGTGACACTATGAAAACCAGATACGACAGACGGGCAAACTCGTCTGGTTTTCAAGAGGTAGACCTATTCTGGCTTTACAATCCACAGAGACGTAAAGGAAGAACCCCAAAACTGCAGAGGAACTGGGAAGGACCCTACTGGGTCATAAAGAGACTTAACGACGTCGTATACAGAATACAGAGAAGTGCTCGTGCAAAGATGAAAGTGGTTCATGTGGACAGACTGTACTGATACTGTTGTGAGAGCTGACCTGTCCGGGACGGACAGATTTAAGAGGGGGGCAGTGTTACGACCCTCTCGGTGCGCACCGTACAGTCTACAGAGTGAACGCGATGACGCAGTAGAGAGAGAGAGTGACGTAGACGCCGGCAGAAAAGAGCGGCGCTGTTATTATCGTTGTCTATGTCTTTGTTGATGAATAGTAAATACTCTTGGAATCCACACCTGTGTGTTATTTTGATTTTATAAACAGAATTAAAAAGTTGTAACATTACGTAATGCATGGGCAATTATGTGAACCATTGACATGTCACGATCGATAGGCTGGGCTACTACTGGTCAACCACGGCTAGGTAACTACTGGTCAACCATTGCTGGGTAACCACTGGTCAACCATTGCTGGGTAACTACTGGTCAACCATGACTGAGTAGCTACTGATCAACCATTGCTGGGTAACTACTGGTCAACCATTGCTGGGTAACTACTGGTCAACCACGGCTAGGTAACTACTGGTCAACCATTGCTGGGTAACTACTGGTCAACCATGACTGGGTAACTACTGGTCAACCATGACTGGGAAGCTACTTGTCAACCATGGCTTGGGTAACTACTGGTCAACCATTGCTGGGTAACTACTGGTCACCACGGCTGGGTAACTACTGGTCAACCATTGCTGGGTAATTACTGGTCAACCATGACTGGGTAGCTACTGATCAACCATTGCTGGGTAACTACTGGTCAACCATTGCTGGTTAACTACTGGTCAACCACGGCTGGGTAACTACTGGTCAACCATTGCTGGGTAATTACTGGTCAACCACGGTTGTCTCTTTCATATAATGGATGCACTTATGAAGTTCATAACGTTTTTGTTGGAAGAAATAAGACTCAAATAATCATTTTTTTAGTAAAGGAAGAATATTAAATACAACGAAATGAGTCATTATATTCTCCTAAAGCAGCGTTTCTCGGAATATTGTTTCTGGTTTGATTGTATACTGAATGAGACCGCTGTTATGTTTTACATCGACTCTTGATCGGTTTCTGGTTTGATTTTATTCTGACTGAAGCCACTGTAAAAAAAAAAAACTGCAGTGAGTCTTTGAATTCTCTGTAAATGGCGATTCTTGAACTAAAATGATTTCTGGTTTTGATTTTATTCTAACTACTGACTGGAGTTATTGCACATTTTTTTACATTTAATTGAATTTAATCTTCCTTTTATTTTTTTGTTACAAACAAACTTTCCCTATCACAGAAAAACAATCCCCCCCCCCCCAAGAAATGCATTAGTACTCTACAGTTCTAAGAGCTTTCCAACTCAGAAATCCATACATTGTCCGGAATAGATCCATCAATATCTCCAGTCTCAAACAGTGGGCAACGAGCATTTCATAGCAGAAAAAATGAAGAGAAATCGCCGGCCAAATTGTGCGGCCGTAAAGGAAAAAAAAAAGCCCCTGGCTAGAGTTTAGGACAAAGACAGTTTAAGGCCGAATCATCAGACATAAATCTAATATTAAGATGGGGTGGGGGGGGGGTTCTCAGTTTCCATGCGCCTTTAACCATTGTTATCTGGAACATTTATCAATGCCCACCCCCCCCCCCCATCCCTAAGTGGAGTATTAATGAATGGTATGGGAGAAGAAGCGTAAATAATTCTGGCAGGAAGTGGTTAAGGAGTAATAGATACAATAGAGAAGAAAACAAAAAGATCGAGGAATATGATTGGTTGCCTAATGGAAGAGAAGAAAGGATCGAGGGATATGATTGGTTGCCTAATGAAAGAGAAGAAAGGATTTTCAGTGAAGAGGGAAACGGGTATTTGAGTAACAATATTAACGAAGAATGGCGTTACGTGGATTTTATTTTCTGTTCTGTTGATGCGTCTCTCTGTCTCTCTCGCTCACTCTCTCTTGGACACACACACACACACGCATACGTTGATCCATCCATGAATAAACTGCGGCCCGCGGGCCAAATCCGGACCACCCGACTGTTTGAAGCGGCCCGACCGTCGTTACAGATTGAAGGTTAGTACTAGCCCTTGACGTTATGGCTTTTATATTTCATTTATATTTGTCCAACACTCCATCAATCGGTCCGGTCCGCCTGTCAAATTTACGAACCCGATGTGGGCCGCGACTAAAACATATTGCCCACCCTTACGTTAATCTATCGATTGCAAGGTAAATAAAAAAAAACAATCTTACAATTGATAAAACAAACAAACAATTACAGCCTATAACAGTGGTGGCCTATGTAGGTCGGTGGTGGCCTATGTAGGTCGGTGGTGGCCTATGTAGGTCGGTGGCGGCCTATGTAGGTCGGTGGTGGCCTATGTAGGTCGGTGGCGGCCTATGTAGGTCGGTGGTGGCCTATGTAGGTCGGTGGCGGCCTATGTAGGTCAGTGGTGGCGAACCTTTTTGGGGCCGAGTGCAAAAATTTCATCCAAAAAAGTAATTATTTATAGCAAAGTGCCAACAGTCCAATTGAAAATAAAGGAAGTGACATTTAGTCGCGTGCCGGCTGTGGTACGCGTGTATTATTTCACACCCGCCAACAAGAAAAACATAAGGACTAAAAAGATTGAAAATATTGAAAAGATAAAAGTACTTAATGCATGTACTATCACAAGTTAATAGTAGAACTACATTAGTCCGCTTGCTAAAAACTATAAAAAATGAATGTTTAGTCCCTGTCAGTTTACGACTGTATTTAAATGTACATGTGACAGTTTAATATTGTCTCTCAACTTAACCAGCTCTTTGAGCAGACAGCACTGAAAGATTTAGACTGTGTCCCACATTCACCCTGAGGACATTTGTCCAGCGATGGTAATTTTTTCCCCTGATTTTAAGCAAATCGACATTATATAACTACGCTTTGAGGTCGATGAAAGCAGCACTGAGTTTTAATATATCGTAAAAGAATACTTTAAAGAGCCGTATGATAGTCACTGTATCATCGAAATTTACTTAACTACTAATTAATCTCAATAAAATAATAGTGATTGGGGTTCTGCGTTAAATCAAAAGTAAAGAATTAATACAACAGTATTCCAGTTTAAAAATACATTCATGAAAACATCGGATCTGCCCGAAACCAAAAATAACCTAGCTCCAGCCTAAGGGGTTATAACTCTATACAAAGGTTTTGCAGGGTACAGCTAGTTTATAATAATAGACAAATAATGTGGCTCATTGAGAGATATGTAAAACTGATCAAAGAGCCACATGCGCCATCTGCCATTCTCTCTTAGTTAACGATGTCCTGAATCAAGTTCATCTAGCTTTGAAAAAAAGCAACAACAACAACAACAACATTAATGTACGCGGTCCACTACCAGGTAAATATCACCAATCTGACTCACAGGACATAAGGACAACAACCAAACCAATTGTACATAGCCGTGATGGTCAAGGTCATCCTGAATACATGTCAGAGTCCCCTGACCCCAGAGTCCCAGCGGATACAGTAATCTGCACATCGAACAACTTTAGCCATTTGTGGGGTTTTGTGATTACAACGACCACGGTCAAGGGAGGGGGGGGGGATCCCAAGATTAGCTCTTGGCAGCCATGACGTAAGTTATGAATACACAATATTTAATAGGCGAGACAGGTGGAGATAATTGTAACCGTTTCCTCCTCTATAAATTACAACAGACGTTTTAATTTTAGGGAAAGTTATTTATTGTCTTTAAAGTAAGCTGAAAAAAAAACATTTTTTTTTAACTGAATGTTTTTGTGTCATAAAGAATCAAAATACATTCTTGGAAAGATAAAAAAGGAAATGAAATAAATTAAGATTGAGCTCAAAGAAGAAATTTAAGGAATAAAAAGTTAATTAATTTTCAAGCCAACTTGACTGATTGCTTTCCAAATTATTGATATTTCAGTCGCATTAATTTTTTTTTCAAAACATTTTGAATGATGATTGTTGAATGATTGATGCTGAAGTGTCTCATTTCTTTCAATGCAAATACAAAATGAATACGTCTTCTTTATGCGAAGGGCTGAATATTTTCTTTCCACTGTTGGTTGGGTTGATATCACATCATTGCACTGTTGGTTGGGCTGATATCACATCTTTACACTGGTGGTAGGGTTGATATCACATCATTGCACTGTTGGTTGGGCTGATATCACATCATTGCACTGTTGGTTGGGCTGATATCACATCTTTACACTGGTGGTAGGGTTGATATCACATCATTGCACTGTTGGTTGGGCTGATATCACATCTTTACACTGGTGGTAGGGTTGATATCACATCATTGCACTGTTGGTTGTGCTGATTTCACATCTTAGCACTGGTGGTTGGGTTGATATCACATCTTTACACTGGCGGTAGTGTTGATATAACATCTTTACACTGGTGGTTGGGTTGATATCACATCTTTACACTGTTGGTGTGGTTGATATCACATATTTCCTCAGTCGGTTCGGTTGATATTACATTTGAAGATATACAAGTAGTTCGAAATAAAAATGTGCATCTTTGATTGAACTAGGGAATAAAAACCAACGACAAAATACAAAAAAAAAATGGAAAAACCTGCCGGACAGAGATATCCTCGGACAGTTACAATCGATTTTAAAGTTGGCATTTATTATTGTCTGCCCTTGGCTGCCACCACTGCCGGAATGATCTGACGTTGAGGCTAAAAGGTGGAGACAGTCGTAAATTGGTTCAAATGTATTTTAAGGTTTGCCTCGTGTTTCTCCTGGGCGACACATGATAAGCAATGACCGAATTTAGCAGAAAACAAAGAAATAGCGATGTAGGAGCTTGGGCCGAGTTGGGAAACTAAGAAAAAAGATGAGGGGGTGTTTTACACGATCGCGTTGGATCATTTCCTGAGAAACTATTTTTTTCTCACTTGATGATGAGAGACGTTAAAAGTACATATCGGCTATTTCATTGCAGATTGCCCAATTTAGAAAAAGATTAGTTATGGGGGCAGATGCATGGACGTATTCATGGGGGGGGGGGGGCAAGGGGGCATTCCCCCCCCCTACATTTAAAAAAAATGTCATAAAGTTGTTATTTGCCCCCCCCCCCTGGAAAACTTTTGCCCCCCCCCCCTGGAAAAATTCCTAGCGACGCCCATGGGCAGATGTAGGATGTTTTGGATGTGGATCTTTTCCTGACAAATTAATATTTCTCACGAAATGAAGTCAGACGTAAAGTGCGTACATTCAATTGCATATTGCCTGAGTTTAATGAGACAGTGGGTAAGGGCGGATGTATGTGAGATGTGGAGTGGGTGGGAGAGGGGGGGATAATCCGGTGACTCGTATGTGTAGACAAGCGGTCGGCAGAATACCGAACATCGCTGACCAACATGTTCGTTAGCTTTATTCCCGTGGACCACTCATTTCACCTGTTTATCCACACGAAAAAAAAAAAGTAGTTTCCTTTAACCCCTTAGGGCTCACCTGGGCAGATGAAGTGTAGAATTCATCTGTTTCTGTCACCTCTGCACGTAACAAGATTTTTCGGTTAGCACAACACCTAGTCGCCTTTACTCCCCCCCCCCACTTCAAGTCAGGTACCCATTTAAATCTGAGCTGATTTGGGGACATACACAAGGATCTGAAAAAAATCCCGAGGTTCTCACTGAGGTTTGAACCCAGGACTCTCCGGCCGACAGTCGAGCGCTCTACACCTCACGACCACCCGTCCCCTTTATCCACACGTACCAGTAAATTAAGCAAATGTACTCCAATGTACCTAGTTTACAAACTTGTGTGATTACTAGAGTATATGTAAAAAAAAAAAATCACCAATAAACGTGTTGGCCTAATCACATGATCGCTTTTGTATATTTTCTTATACAAACTTTTCTCGAAGACCTCGCATTGTCCTCGGATCACTGCCTACCGACCCCTGTTGTGGAGGACGTGAATACGATCAACTTGGTTATGTGATGGGCATGAAGCAGAGTTTCATTTTACACTTTTCATTTTCAACGAGTTTTTTTGAAAAAAAAAATAAAAAAAAAAAAAAATGAGATAAAACTAAAAGCGGAAAAAGTAAAACTAAATTTTACTTTTTAGAATTCTTTGTAAGGATGGCCAATTTTCTATTATGTCCTTTAAGCTACTATTTTAAGCTTTACAACCCTAGCCTATGGTGCATTGGGCTTAAAGGAGCCACGGGAGACATAGGTGTGTGACCGACAAGCCGGGTCCAACCTGTAACCCACTGCATGAAGATCCAGCTAGCTACCAACCATTTTTTTTTATATTTTTTATATTTCTAGAGATACTCATCTATCACGTGATCCCATTCGTCCAATCAAAATGGATGTACTCGATTTGGCTTTCTCTACCCAGAGATCCAGACGGCATCCAGCAATACAAAGTTTGGTTCGTCTAAGTGCCAAATCTGCCGAAGAAAATCCTGGCCACTTTCACTAAGGAAAAAAACAACATAAGATTGACATATAAACGAGTAGAAAGCAATTTGTGTATAGAAGTAGGGTCACGTAAAATGGTAATTGACCTCGGGTCTGCCAACGTAGATAGGTCGGTAGTAATTGATGTCTGTATGACCCGAGCAAATCGACCAATGACATTAGTGAAATGGGATATCCTTGTACGGAGCGAGGATCGCCATAGTCTGTTATTCGCTGCCAGCTCGTCTATCTATCTATCTATCTATCTATCTATCTATCTATCTATCTATCTATCTATCTATCTATCTATCTATCTATCTATCTATCTATCTATCTATCTATCTATCTATCTATCTATCTATCTATCTATCTATCTATCTATCTATCTATCTATATATCTATTTATCTATCTATCTATCTATCTGTATTTCTGTCTGTCTGTCTGTCTATTGATCTGTCTATCTATTGGTCTGTCTGTCTATGGCTTCAAAATAAAACAATGGATGGTTGGAAACATAAACATTGAACAGAGGGATAGACAGTCAGACAGAGGTATAGATAATCAGATAGTTATAGATAGTGAGACAGAGTGATAGATAGTCAGACAGGGATGGATAATCAGACAGAGTGATAGACAGTCGGACAGAGTAATAGATAGTCAGCCAGAGGGATAGATAGTAAGACAGAGAGATAGATAGTCAGACAGAGGGATAGTAAAACATAGAGATGTACAGTTGGGTGGATAGATAAAAACAGTGTGAAAGAGACAGAGAGAAAATTCAAAATGAAAATTTACGCTTCGTAAATTTCTTACATCAATCTAAGCTACAAGTGCAATGTAAAAATATTCCCTGCTCGTAAAAGTGTTTCTATTGGCTAGTTTAAAATAAACAACAACAATAACAAAAAAAAAAAAAACAACTATCGTTTAATTCCCCGTCTACTTTTAAATCTATTAATTTTAATCCTTGAATTCTGGATCTATTTCTACAACTCTCACACTGTGTCCTGTTCATTCAGCTCCTCGTTTCCTGACACCCGGAATTTTTCTTACTGATTCCCTTCCCTCCCCCTTCCCCTCCCTCCTCCCCCCATCTCTCCACTACCCGGCATATCGATTATAGAGCATCGAGTCTGCCATTAAGGAAACGCCCAACCTTTTATTCTGAGTGGAGGGATAACTCCAACTTACACAAGAGTTACGTGAAATTGCCTGTCTTATTCTAGGTTTCACTGCTAGTCTTACATGGTAGAATATATATATATATATAAAAAGAAGTGTATTTTACAGTAATGAAATATTGCTGAAAAAAAAAATTAAATAAAACTTAAAAGACGTGATACGTTTTAAGTGTTAGCCATTTGTAAGGATCATTTAATGAAATTAACATATACAAGATAGATTTATGGTGTGGAACTGTGTTCTCCGGAACCGTTAAATATTATATGTTGAATACGTCATTATGATGTCGTCTGGAGCCTGATTTTTATGGTGTTTATTGCTGGCTACAAACTAGTAACCCGAAGACGTTGGTGCATCCACAATATTCTACAGTTTCATAGTGTCTTTGATACATCTGCTATAATTTTAGCCGGGTCAAATAAATTACATGTGTAATGACTACTTTTGACCAGTGGGAATCACTACTTTTGACCAGTGGAATCACTACTTTTGACCAGTGGAATCACTACTTTGACAAGTGGAATCACTACTTTTGGCCAGTGGAATCACTTCTTTTGACCAGTGGAATCACTACGTTTGGCGAGTGGAATCACTTATGTTGACCAGTGGAATCACTACTTTTGGCTAGTGGAATCACTTCTGTTGACCAGTGGAATCACTACTTTTGGCCAGTTGAATCACTTCTTTTGACCAGTGGAATCACTATTTTTGACCAGTGGAATCACTTGTTTTGGCCAGTTGAATCACTTCTTTTGACCAGTGGAATCACTATTTTTGACCAGTGGAATCACTACTTTTGGCCAGTGGAATCACTTCTTTTGACCAGTGGAATCACTATTTTTGACCAGTATAATCACTTGTTTTGGCCAGTGAAATCACTTGTTTTGGCCGGTGGAATCACCTCTTTTGATCAATGGAATCTCTTCTTTTGACCACTTAAAGCGTAGGGCTCCTTTCAGGGACATCAATAAACGGTTTACTGTCTTTTTTTATTATCTTATCCAAATTAAAGAGCCTAATGATTCTTTGAAAATACCAGTTCGCCGGAACCCCTCGTATAAACAGACAATGATAAAATGTTACGGGTCGGTCAACGTGAGTCCTCTTGTCAGACTCCAAACTAAGTTGCCTGCCCATACTTTGAGATCATTATTTTCTTCCATACCCTCCCATGTATGTGTGACCATTATCTAGAATATCATCAATTGCTTTCAATTGCCGTTCCCTGATGAAAGTTCAATACAATTTTGTATTCTAATGCTAGTCAGCATCAGCTGCCGGTCGCCAAATGGGGATTGATGCATTGTTCTACTGATATCATTAGAATTTTAACAAACATACAACAAAGTGCTTTCGTTGTACTATAGACGTCAACAGCAAATATAGAGATGAAATACCAACAGCAAGAATCAGCCTTCTATTGCAAAACACATACATAGATCAAATGCCAACAACGAAAATAAACCTTCTCAACTTAACTTTTCTGCATGTTAACTATACGCTTCCATTACATTCAATAAATGAGTGATAGGCGCAGTGAAATTTACACTCAAGTTGCTAAATGCAAAATTCTTATGTTTAAAGTTTAGATAAAAATCAGATTAATTCAATCTATACTGACACATTATTTAGAATTTTTTAAAAGGGGCATCAGAGTGTAAACAAACAAGAGCCAGCAAATATTTGAATTTAAACTAAGTGAGACAACTGTGGCTGAATTATATTGATTGAAACTTGCAGTGGTCTTAAAAAAGATTCGTTTTAAATAAATAATAATAGTAAGAGCTGAAAATGTTAAAACTTGCCACATGAATCCTGTTTTCCTAAATTATGCAGTACAATAGAAAAACTCCGCTTACGATACACTGTGCTGGTCATGTAAGCTAGTATAACATTGTTAGTTCAACTGACTTCTATAAAAGTTTTTATTTTAATCTTATTGTCATCTACATCAAAGCAATCCTTCACAATACCAACATAGTATCACAGTTTAGGTTTTAAAAAAAAAACTCATTCAAGTGTCGACCTTTGGCCGGGGGGGGAGGTCGTTAAAAGCTTTTGGACCCTCCCACAAAATGGCGGGAGAGTGGACTATCAGAAAACAAAAAATATGACCCTGAATCCAGTTAATGATGCCCCCCCTCCCGACACACACACACACACACACACACACACACAATCTCCACCAACTTGGGCCAGCTGATCACGATCTTTGTTCATTTTTATCTTTAACAAGGTATTGTGATACAGTGATCACTGTTTATCGAGCATCTCCTAATACTTCATCGACAAAGTCATTGAGGAGAATTAAAAATAAGTTCTCCTAAGGCCTGATTTACATATTTATTATCATCTATCAATCGATTGTTGTTTTTTTTTTCGTTTTTTTTAAACTGTATTTTTTTTTAAATAGGCGAAGTTGTTTCACGATTCATTGTTGTTTAGTAATTGATTTGTTGGAAATCATTATATTTCATAAAACTGCTATTGTATATCACTGTCTATGTGTAACACTGCTAGAAAGCCAAAAGCAGTAAAGGTGAAATTTTTTTTTAAAGTCAATGGTAGAGGAATTTCCATATAATGATGCGCTTTTCTGTATGATATACACCAATGGTGAGTATTAATTTCACATCATATTCTGTCTTTGGAAATGAATAATTTTGTCTAAAACAAATCTTTTTATTTATAACAAAAATATTACCTTTGAGATAATTGTAAAGAGCTGTGCACCATTAAGTATATAGTGGTGAAACACAGTTCTACTGTTGGAGTAAATGCTTGTTAGGCATACCGAATGCATTGTTCGACCAAGTCGGAGAAAGATGATACTTAAAACGAATAAGAATTTTTCACGTTCAGTTGATGGTTCACAAATAAAAACAATTCCTGTGTTCTAATTAAAGTCTTTTTGGCATGCATCGTGGTTAAACAACACTTCTATGTGTGTAAATATTAAAGACCCTGCTATTGTGTGTAAACATTAAAGACCCTGCTATTGTGTGTAAACATTAAAGACCCTGCTATTGTGTGTAAACATTAAAGACCCTGCTATTGTGTGTAAACATTAAAAACCCTGCTATTGTGTGTAAACATTAAAGACCCTGCTTTTGGTAAGGTGTGTTTCATACAATTGTTAATAATAATAGAGACTAAGAAAACGGCGTATACATTAGTAGATGAAAACGTAACTCATTTCTTATATATATAGCTGTCCTTTCATCAAGTTCACCTTTACAAACCACATTACTTGGACTTCTAACACAACTGAAAGGAATGAAATATAAACTGTTCATTAGCACCGTGTCCTAAGGGCCTTTATTGCCAGTAGCTCATCTTAGTAAGATATAACTGATAGAATTCAATTAAGATTTGATATAAAAATGAATATAAATTTGTTTAATCCAAAATCGGGTTTTTTTTAAACATATTTCCATTTTTTTCATCAAATTAGCAAATTATTTCATAATAACACTTAACCCATTCCCTTCGGGGATCAAAATAAAATAAAAAATTTTCATTTGTGGCTGACATTTTTTTAATTGCGCACCTCAGCAAGCGTTCAGTAGAAAAAGTTGATTTAATGTTTGTATAATGTTGATGTAAAGTTGCTCTAACGTTGGTCTGACGTTGAAATATAGTTGATCTAATGTTGGTACAACGTTGATGTAAAGTTGGTCTAACGTTGGTCTGACGTTGAAATGTAATTGATCTAATGTTGGTATAACGTTGATGTAAAGTTGGTCTAACGTTGAAATATAGTTGATCTAATGTTGGTATAACGTTGATGTAAAGTTGGTCTAACGTTGAAATATAGTTGATCTAATGTTGGTATAACGTTGATGTAAAGTTGGTCTAACGTTGAAATATAGTTGATCTAAAGTTGGTCTAACGTTGGTCTGACATTGATATAAAGCCAATCTATGCCTTCATTGACCACACAGTCATATTTTTTGACGAATGTCAATAGACATCAAAGGCTCGGTCAAGCATGCAACCAAAAGGGAATTAAAGTTAAGGTTCTTTAGTAGCCTGGCAGATAGAGGTCACCTTCAGACAGACAGTCGTGCTGACGCGCCGCCAAACCTTCAACCATTATCACGGTTTGGGGGAGGGGGGGGCGTGTGACTCTAAAACAGTAAATAAAAAGTGCATGATTTAAAAGTAATTGAAAATGGAGCTTTCATTTGAATACATTCCCCTGAATATAATGTATTTACAGGAATGGTGAGCATACAGCCATTAGCAATGAGCATGCATCCATTGTCTGTATAGGCCTACACCATTACCACTATTAATTGATTACGAAACGCTACAAAGACACTGCACAGACAGGGCAGACAGATTTTTACAAAAATCTAAAAGTCAATTAAAAAAAAAATCCGTAATAATGTTAATGTTTTTCATAACTCCTTCGATTTCATTGTGCTACTATTTGTATTCGATCTTCTAAACCATATCTATTTTATTAAGCTAACATTTTATATACCGATATGGTCCTTTGGGAGAACGAATGGACACATAAACAGACTTGTTATATGTCTTTTTGTGCTTCGTACGCCCTTTCTGTGAGCTTATAGACTTGGTGGCGCCCATCTCCTCTCCAAGTCAGTGGAGAATTTTTTTATGGTTGTCCAGGAATAGATCCCTGTACAGCCCCGTAGCCAAGTGGGGCACTAGCGGGGGATGTGACCCCCTCCCCCACTAGGTGTGGAGTGCCCCCCCCCCGCTTAAAAAAGAAGAAAAAGCGGAAAAAATAAAGAAAAAGTAAAGGTTGCCCCCTTGCTGGGTAGTGGTGCCGTCCTGCTTACTTTGACCTGGCTACTGGCCTGTCCCTGTACCCTTTGCATGTGAGTCAAGTTGACTATCGACCTCGCTATCCAGCCGCCATTGTGTTCAACGATCATGTACCACGTATTTGTAGTCTTTTGATATCTACTTTTTTTTTCAGTGTGCTACCATTTGTCCAGGGGAGACCTGGCAATCTTCGGTGTGTCCAACGCCTCGTCACTGGCCACAATCCAGTCCTACACGGACACGTTCAACGTCCCGTTCGTCAGCATCAGCATGCCGCAGAACATCTCCACCAACAACTCCTATCAGATCTACATGCGGCCAATGTACATCAACGCCCTAGTGGACGTCATGTTCCACTACAAGTGGCAGAGTGTGGATTTCTTATACGACACGGATGAAGGTAAGGACACAGAGTGTATGTGGTGTGTAGTTGGCGGACACTTATTGTTGGGAGACACACGTTGTATGTGGTGTGTAGTTGGGAGATACACGTTGTATGTGATGTGTAGTTGGCAGACACTTATCGTATGTGGTGTGCGGTTGGGAGACACATGTTGTATGTAGTGTGTAGTTGATAGACAAACTTGTATATGGTGTGCGGTTGGGAGACACACATTGTATGTGGTAAGTAGTTGATAGACAAACTTGTATGTGATGTGTATTTGGCAGATACATATCGTATGTGGCGTGTGTTTGGGAGACACACGTTGTATGTGGTGTGTAGTTGATAGACACACTTGAATGTGATGTGTAGTTGGGAAATACACATTGTATATTGTGTGCGGTTTTGAGATACACGTTGTATGTGATGTGTAGTTGGGAGTCACACATTGTATGTGATGTGTAGTTGATAGACACACTTGAATGCGATGTGTAGTTGGGAGACACACGTTGTATGTGGTGTGTAGTTGGGAGACACACATTGTATGTGATGTGTAGTTGATAGACACACTTGAATGTGATGTGCAGTCGGGAGACACACGTTGTATGTGGTGTGTCTGTGATTAAAGTGACCAGTAACGGTCTTTGCGGTGGTGGATACCAGGACGACCGTCTCGATAGTCGCCTAAAGAGAGAAGGTAGAGAGAGCAACTTTTTGATACGGTCTTAAGATCCCGAATTCAACATTTGCTCTTAGACATCACCCCTCTTCCTCACTCATTCCACAGTACCGCTATGTCCACTTCTGAAAGTGATGTTACATTACAAGTGACGGAGCGGGAATTTATCACACGATACATGCGAAGTTAGGGGCTGAAATTGTCTGTGGTGGATTAGGGATTTGTTCAGTGAAATTGTTATTTTTGAAAGTGTAGGGTATGAATAGTCTGCGATTTGTGGGGATTAAATTAAGTCCGCTGTAGATTAGTGTGTGTGACAGATTGTCATTTGATGTAGCAAGTCAACATAGTGTTGTGTTGGATGTAGACAATGTTTCGTATAAATATTGTCTTCTGATGGGTTAGGGTTAAAGGGCTGAAGAAGTGAGTAGGTTAATTGTGAATGATAGGGGTTAAAATGTTGATTTCTGAAGATTTAAGTGCGTTGAGTATTGTACGTTAAGACCGATATTATTTGTGCTGGGTTAGGGTCAGCGTTATGACTGGGGTGAAGTTTTAGTCATAGTCGGGGCGTTTAATGATATGAAGTGATGTGATTGTTGTATAGGCAGAAATGTTGGATGGGATTAAAGTGCTGTGTGAATTTAAGATGAAAATCATCAATTCGATAAATGAATTCTTTAGCTGAACATAACACTAGGACTTGTGTCCTTTCGATAAAGATAGTATTGTCCACAGTTTTGAACATTACACTAGGACTTGTGTCCTTTCGATAAAGATAGTATTGTCCACAGTTTTGAACATTACACTAGGACTTGTGTCCTTTCGATAAAGATAGTATTGTCCACAGTTTTGAACATTACACTAGGACTTGTGTCCTTTCGATAAAGATAGCATTGTCCACAGTTTTGAACATTACACTAGGACTTGTGTCCTTTCGATAAATATATTACAGCCCACTTACCCACACGTAACAAACTGAGATAGAATGAGCTTGGAAAAATCCTTAACAAATGCAGCTACATTAAATTAACAAAGAAATATTTTATTGTGATACGGTGCTAAATAAAGTCATTTGAATCTTTCTAAGCGTGTCATTGCTCAGTCATTTTCATTTTTAGAGCATTTTCTAAAAAAAAATGCTCTATTGTCCCCGTTTTGTCTGTCCGTCTGTCCGTGTACACCCTAGATCTCAACAACCAAAGGTCCTAGACCCATGATGTATATATCATTTTGTAGGTCTTGGCCTGCCATGTGTGCATCAAAAGTTCATTTCGCGATAGGACCTCTGAGGGCCGGGCTTCAGGGCTCCTAAGGGGCTTATATATTATATATACACCTTGTACGTTCAACAGCCCGTTCATTTGGTGCGAAATACTGCAGCACGTAGTTTCACCAAGATTTATTAAGAAACTCATCAAATGAAATAGTAAGCTTGTGTTCTGAGTTTAATTGAAAGTATCAGAGCTATGCAACAATTGACGGAGTTTTCGGACGATTAAATGACTATAATTTCGAATGTTTTCAATTATGAGTCCTATTTCAGTAACCACAAACCACTTGTAGTTAGATTTAAGAGACAATAATTTTTTTTTCAAATATAAAGAAACGTCTTTATAATTATTTTTTTTTTACAGATATATGCATTACACAATTGAATTTATAAACATTTCCAAAATTTACAAATATTTACTGAAAGCTAACAAACGTACTGATACATAACACGAAAATGCGCTAACACGTCCTGTGTCCACAATGGAACAGGCTCAATTGCTTGTTTTTTTTAAGGTTTGAAATTCAATCATATCTTCCCGGATCAATTTTCATAATATTTATTTGTCGGCTTGAGTACTAACGAAATAAAACTGAACAACGACATTAAGAGATAACTAATCAGAGAAATAAATAAATAACGGTTATTAATTGATCAGAGACGTTGGACACGTTCTCAGCCTGTGAGTATTTTAGTACAACTTGAACTTTGGCCTTACTCACTGACGATGGTGATCTGCGTTGCCACTGCTATGTTTTTTACACCCAGACGATGTATTTGTACGGGTTTTTTTTTTACACCCAGACGATGTATTTGTATGGATTTTTTTAACACCCAGACGATGTATTTGTATGGGTTTTGTTTAACACACAGACGATGTATTTGTATGGGTTTTGTTTAACACCCAGCCGATGTATTTGTATGGGTTTTGTTTAACACCCGGACGATGTATTTGTATGGGTTTTTTTTACACCCTGACGATGTATTTGTATGGGTTTTTTTTACACCCAGACGATGTATTTCTATGGGTTTTTTTTTTTTACACCCAGACGATGTATTTCTAGGGGGGGGGGGGGTTCTTTTTTTCTATTTTTACACCTACAGAATATTTTTACTTTGTTTATTTTTTTTACACATATACAATGTATTTCTGTCATGTCGTTATTATTTTATTTTTGGGAGTTGTATGAAAGCAACAGAATAGAAAAGGTTTGAGTGCCAACACTATAATTCTGATTTCGTAACAGGTCGGCCGGACCGACATGATAGTAATTTAATAAATGTTGTCACCCTACCCGCGGTGGTAAATCGATAGTCAGTTCATTGTACAGACGTTCTGGACCAGCTCTTGTCTTGGTTGGTGTTAGCACCGTTACCAATACTGTGTCGGTAGTCTATTGATAGTTTCTGTGAGTTGTCTTAGAGAAAGCTTTAGGCTTTTGTTTGTGGGAGAGAGAGGGGGGAGGGCATCCATATTAATGTTTGATTAAAAATGCTGAATCGTTACTTTTAGCCTCATAATTGCACAAATACGTAATATTTTGTGATGTATAGCTTGTTGCAGCACAGCATCATTGCAGCACAGCATCTTTACAGTACAGCATCAATACAGTACAGCATCATTACAGTACAACATCTTTACAGTAGATCATCATTACAGTACAGCATCATCATTACAGTGTAACATAATCAATACAGTATAACATCATTACAGTACAGCATCATTCCAATTCAGCATCATTAGGTTTGGCAGTTGTCATAAGTCAAAGGTCATACGTCAGAAGTCATACGTCAGAGGTCATAAGTCATACAGTTGGCTTAGGGCTCGTAACGGCTTGCTGCACCAGTTTATTTGTTAGCCCGTTGGTTCACTATTGTCTTTCATGAAACTAAACTACAGCCCCGGCGGTACCACTATTTCATTCTTTCACACAGGCAATTTGTAATAACTTTTTTATGGTCAGCTCAATGTAAATTGTTACGTACATTAATTAATTTGTCTTTTTTTTCATTATTGTATACGATGTCGCTAGAAGGCGATATCATATATTTGGTCTCTATGTCTGTCTTTTTAAATTGCCATCCATGTTCAGACTTTCTGGTCAAACTTCAAAAGTTTGCTCACCCCTTAGTGGACTGAAATAATTTGTCTCAACGTAGGCATATACATAACAGCGGGACTATTTAGTTCTTAATGTGGGTGGGGGGGGGGGGTTAACTTAGGGAATCACTGACCTAAAGCAGCTTGGCATTTATTTTCACTTCATATTTTCAAAACTTCGCTCTGCGTGAGTCACGGATAAGCCAAGGCCCTGTGGCCGCCCAATTCCGTCCCGTTGGACAGTTTGACCCAAGGCCCTGTGGCCGCCTAATTCCGTCCCGTTGGACAGTTTGATCCAAGGCCCTGTGGCCGCCCAATTCCGTCCCGTTGGACAGTTTGATCCAAGGCCCTGTGGCCGCCCAATTCCGTCCCGTTGGACAGTTTGATCCAAGGCCCTGTGGCCGCCCAATTCCGTCCCGTTGGAAAGTTTGATCCTAGGCCTGCCACTTGTTTCAGAGTGAAGAACAACACTAGCCTGTTATGTTGTGATATTTTCCTTTAATTTACTTTAGAAAATGTCAACAGTGCATCGTTTCTGGCCCTCTTGTCAAATTTAGGAACTCAGTGTAGCTCGCGACTCAAATATTTTGCCCACCCTTGCTCTATGTGATCCACATCCCGGACATAGAGTGATTAAATGTTTCACTCCCTGTAAAGTATATCCTTTGGTTCCTGTTTATTAAATATCTCAGGACTATCCTGCTAAAGGCTAACACCCACTGACATTTTTCGAATGAAATTTGTGGTGTGTGTGTGTGTGTGTGTGTGTGGGTGTGTGTGTGTTTATTTATGATTTAATCTTCAAACAAAATAAATAAAAATAAGATATATACAAACCAAAACCATTCAGTCAACTAATGATTTCATTTCAGGGTATTGATTCTATGTAAGCCAGACATTTAAGTGAGTTTTTTTTTTTGTTGTGTGCTTGTTTCGGTGATATGATGGAGTAATTGAAACTGAGCCCAGTGTGGCTGAATGTACACCGTGTGTCACAAGGAACTTTTACGATTTGTCAAATATGTAGATGGAATTCTGTAGAAACTTGTTTTTTTTTCTTCTTATAATGAGAGTAAGGGTGTAATGTAATGTAAGAGTTTAGTTACATTAATATCAAAGTTAGAATTTACTGAATACTCCTAGCCCAAAGTCACAATACTAAACAATCATCTCGGTGTATGCAACTAAATAGACAATTATTATATTTCCTGTATACTTTTACCATTGAAACTTTGTTGTCTGTCTGTTTGTAAGACTGTCTGTGAAAGTAAGAATAATGCATACCTTAGCACTTCATTTTGTCGCCTGAATTTGTATCTCTTATATCTTGTCAATCACTCAAGGAACTGCTTTTGCCTGAAAGTGCCCTTATTTCATCCCCATCATAGTCTCTGGTGCAATGGGCATGTAGGCACCACGGAAGACATAAATTAATGACAGGAACACGCCGGGAGTGGAACCAGTAATTCGCCCCCGCCCCCGATTGCAGGTCGTGCTGGTGCATGAAGGTCTGGCTCCGCTACTCTAATGCCTGTCATCATCCCAGGTCATTTAACACAATCGTTATGAATACAATTAAAATAGTGTTTAATTTTTTTTTTTTTGAAATACAAAAAAAAAATCAAAAGTGATTAAAGGATTATATCTGTCGCCAATTATTCATTCATTTAATGAATAAAGTAAATTATAACAATGAGAATGGCCATACAAATGATCTCAAAGAGGAACTAACTTCAAGTTACAATTATAAAATACTGGACAAACAAAAACAAAACGGAAACATCTGTTTTGTGGGAAAAAATAAATGAAGCCATTATATTGGACGAATTCAAATTATTTTAACTGTGACCAGTTTTGTTTCTAGTTTAGCAGCAATGTTTCATGTTGCTTTAGCAGTGCCGCCGAGTGGGGGGTGGGGAAGAAATGCCCAGGGGCCCGGCGAGTTTTAGGGGCCCGGATTGAGCTGGCCAATCAACTTTTGAAAATATTATTATCAGAACGGGGGGCCCGTGACAGCCCTGCCCAAGGGGCCCGAAATTTCTGTCGGTGGGCCAGTGCTTAAGCAGATGTATGTGGTAAAAAAAAAAAACAACATAAAGTTTCCCTAAAAAATGTAGGTCATTTTCATTTCAATGTTAAGGAAATTCCACAATGATTAATATTTACCTTCAGTGCATTTCTGTGTTCACACTAGCGTGTTAAGTAAAAACAACATATTAAATCGGCATTTATGGTGAATGATGATTGAAACAAAATTGATTCACGTGTATTTTAGTTTTGTGTCTATAAACTCTGAAATCAAGTCACACTAAACTAATAAAATCTATCTATCTATCTATCTATCTATCTATCTATCTATCTATCTATCTATCTATCTATCTATCTATCTATCTATCTATCTATCTATCTATCTATCTATCTGTCTCAATGTATGTCTGTCTATCTATATGTCTCTCTTTCTATCCATCTATATGTATATGTCTATACGACTGTCTGTCAGTCTATTTATCTATCTATCTATCTATATATTTATCTATCTATCTATTGATTTATCTATCTATCTATTTATCCATCTATATGTACAGGCCCGTAGCCAGGTCAAATTAAGCAGGGGGGGGGGCACCAATATCCAGCAAGGGGGTATTTTCTCATTTCAGTTACTTTTTCTTTATTTTTTCCTCTTTTTCTTCTTTTTAAGCGGGGGAGGGGGCACTCCACACCTAGCGTGGGGGGGCACGCCCCCCCTCCAGTGCCCCCCTTGGCTACGGGGCTGTAAATGTATATGTCTACACGACTGTCTGTCAGCCTATCTATCTATCTAATTATCTATATATCTTTATGTCTGTCTATATATCTTTCTATCTGTGTATCTATCTATCTATCTATATATCTACGAATATTTTAATTTATTGTCTTCTGTTGCGAGATAAAGGAACAAAATGTTTTAATTGACTTTTCCTCGGTATAACTTGTTTTATGCAAACATTCTTTCCGTCCTGCGTTTGAAAGGACATGTGGACTTGTGTGTAAAATTTATAGACTTTTAATTTTGTATAGAACAATATCAGCCGGTGGTTACGATAGTGTGTCTCGCGGACTGACGTGAAATGGGTCGCCAGACATCTACAAGATACTTAACTATAATGTGTTCAGTTAATTTTAATTTATATTTATTTGATAATTTTTGTTTTTATTATATATATATATATATTCCTATTCGCGACTTTGCTGGACAAAAAGTTCCCCGACTGACCATTTTTCAGACTAGCCAAAAAAAGGGGGACACATACGTGTCCCCCGACTGACATTGCTAATTTCTCAACAAATTAAACATTAAAATAAAAAAATAAGGCATGAAAATTGTAAAATAGATCCTTCTAATTGTTATTTTAAAAAATCAATCGATTCTATCATCGGATAATGATTTTATGAGTGTTTTAAAAAAAATATATATTTGTTAGTTTTTACTCCCGTTAAAAGAAAGACGTCACAAATTGTATAAAAGTTGGCTTAGTATTTTGTTGGCTTTTTTCAGTGAAATGTAGCAGTACAATGTTTGATAGAAATACCGAAGACATAAGACAATAACTAAAGTACAATGTTGCATTAATGTATTCCTTTATAACTTCCTAGAGTCAAAAAAGGTAATATATAAATATAACAAAAGCATTCTCATATTTGCAGTTATGAATTAAAAATTTCATAGTAAAGTGCAAACGTTAACTATCCTTCTACATCACACTAGTTAAATTCGCTTCTGAATGTGGTAGTGTATATACATTATAAGAAAGATGTGTTCAGTAGATACAAAAGCAGAAGTGTAAAAGAGGAGCGGGAAGGAGGACACTTCCAGATGTTAAAGAGTCGGTGCTAAATTTCGGTATCTGGACAAAACCCCCAGCGGACAAAACCCCCACGGACAAAACCCCCAGCGGACAAAACCCCCACGGACAAAACCCCCAGCGGTCAAAACCCCCAGCGGACATAACCCCCAGCGGACAAAACACCCACTTAAAAAAATATTATTTATTAATTAATCATTACTTTTATTATAAAATGTAATACCCCCCCCCCAATCTTTATTATAAAATGTAGAAAGTGAAAGTAGGTTAGGGCAGTTGGGACAGTTTAACGTAATTCGATATGAGACGGGTGGACAGAGAGGGAGACAGAACCCATTAACTTTAACAGGTAGGGGGATATTAGGCAATAAAGAATAGTGTCACAGTAGAATTCTGGAAGATGCGTAGACGTGGGTAGTTCATGAGTTCAGGGTTAGGGGTGTACTACAATTGAATAAAGTTTAGAAACATAGTGTCTGTTTGGAGGAATTCAAGTAACATGAGAAGTGCAATGTCACCTTTATTCTGCTATGTTCACCAAACTCTTAATTATGTATTGAATTGGGGTAGAACCAACAAACAGGAGACTTGAGAATGATAGGATATTTTGTCCAGCTAGCCTATATAAGAGAATGTAAGTTTAGTTCGGGAGGAATTGTTGAGCGTACTCGATTTGAAGTGTTTAATTTCCATATCTCATTAAGGGTTCTTTTTTCCTCGTAAATTTAGCTTTTAGACACAATTTGAAACAAGGCTTACAAATTTTACATCACATTCTTGTTATACATTATTAGCCGTTTGATATAGTCGGCTGCTGTATTGCCCTGTAGGATGTAAAAAGTGTAGCTTGTTCAATTCTAACTTTTTTTTACTCTAAAAATCTGACATTTAAAATAGATTAATATTTGGCAACACTGGAAGGCAGTGGTCCCCGGGCCGCGAATCGGCATCGGTCCGTGGATCGTATGGTTCTGGGGCGTCCAAGAAACATTAAATTATAACTCGAGCTTTTTTGTGAATTTTTTAAAATTAATTAATTAATACCTAATAATAATTTAAAAAGGTGCTAAATAAAATAATAACTATAGCTATGTTTCATATTGAGCATTTATGATCAACAAAAACAGGTTTTAAATTCAAATTCAGTTACATGATTTACATGATTTACCAACCACCCGCTAAGCAGGTCACAGAAAGTAAAACTAATTAAAAGCTAATAATAATAAAAAATACATTGTAGCTGCAATAAATGGCTTAAAACAATATTGTGGGGGTTTTGTCCGCTGGGGGTTTTCTCCGCTGGGTGTTTTGTCCGCTGGGGGTTATGTCCGCTGGGGTTTTTTTCCGCTGGGGGTTTTGTCCGTGGGGGTTATGTCCGTGGGGGTTTTGTCCGCTGGGGGTTTTGTCCTACACTCCTAAATTTCACACCTAATCTTTCAAGCTGAAGGTCAGCCGGCTTCTGAATTATATCTCCACAGCCTTACAGTGTTGAGGTTAATTTTATTTCAACTAGACAAATAGTAATAATTACGCATTGAATTTTATCTAGTAATAAATATAAAGAATGTCATTCATAATAAAAAATCGTTATTACACACACATAACAACACACAGCCATAAAATATATACATATACACACATACAAATGAAAGGATAGTTAGCTAATTGACCAAAGATGTAGAGTGTTTGTGTGGACTATTTCAAATAGTAACATAATTAGTCATAGTGTATTTAATCTGACGTTACTCAAGATATTTTATTTATAAGCTATGTGATTGACAGATATAATAGTAACAATTATAGTCCCAGCTTCACTTTGACCAAGTAGATACATTTCATTAATTCGCAACGTTGTTATCAAAGAACAAGGTATATGGGTTCGTCCATTAATTTCTTCAACAACTTAGAGAGGGTAAGGTGGTCTGAAAATATCTTATAATTGTTGACATGGAGAAGTGCAAGGGGGGGGATAAGGATGCAATTTCTAAACATCAATAAATTTCATCTTTTGGGAAATGACATCAATGATTGGTAGATAAAAACCAAATGATTTAGATTACCGGTAGCTATTATAATTTTGAAATTTCATGACACGTGTATCAGTCTGCTATTTTTTGTCAGAAATTAATGTCGAAATGGCACTGATTCGGTATTCGGACAAAATCCCCACGAAAAAACGAGTGTAGGACGACTAAAGCCCCAGAGGACATAAACATCAGTGGACAAAAACTCAAAATATTACATCGTATTTAAATCGATATCATTGATACTTTTGTATAAATAATCTTGACCATGGGCTACGGGAAATATTTGTCGATACAAGTCTGTCATCAATAGGCATGTTCCTATGTTTTTTTTACCTAAATAAAGGATTGGATTTCGACCACAGCGGTTCGTAAGCTGTTTGTTTTACCTTACGTATTTTGAAGTGAATTTTTGTTTCAAAGTATCCCAGTAAGCTGCATTAGCCCTTCCAGAGCAGTAGTCTAAAGTTAATCCATTGTTAGCTTTACATCAACAAGAAGCTTATCTTACCAGGTAAAACAAACAAAATTAAAGGTTTTAGCCCAAGGTCAAGACTGACCGTATCTTTATTCTACCTTTTAATTCTCATGTTAAACATACATTTTATAACAGACGGTAAAAAACAGCTTAACAACCACAGTGGTCGAAAGCCAATCCTTTATTTACGTAAAACAATTAGAAACATGCCTATTGATAGATGTGTTAACAGACGTGATCTCTTACATCGACAAACATTTCCCTTAGCCCATGGTCAACTTTGCATATATAGAAATATGAATAATATTGACTCAAAATCGATTTTTATATTTTGAGGGTTCGTCCGTTGTGGGTTTCGTCAGCTAGGGGTTATGTTCACTGGGGGTTTTGTCCGTTGTGTATTTGTCACACACTCAAAAATAGTATATGTTAAATATGTGAAATGTCACAATCCTTTTTTTGTGGACTTACCACAGATGATAAAAGTATAGTTAACAATCTGAAGGTAGTGAAGTTCATTGATGAGTTATTGCAGTAGGGGACTGGTTTCGATATCCTAACAGATTCGCTCCCAGTTTACAGGCTATACAGGGACAAGAGAAGGGGATCTAATGTCCCGGTATTGTGTATTGTATAGAGGATGACATCCGGGATCTTATGTACGGGTATTATGTATTGGTGAAGAATATCCGTGATCTAATGTACCGGTATTTGTTTATGGTAAAAACTATCCGGGATCTAATGAACCGGTATTGTGTTATGGTAAAAACAATCCAGGATCTAATGAACCGGTAATGTGTATTGGTGAAGACTATTAGAGATCTAATGTACCGGTTTAGTGTATTGGTAAAGACCATCCGGGATCTAATGTACCGGTATTTTGTATTGGTGAAGACTAATCGGGATCTAATGTACCGATATTGTGTATTGGTGAAGACGATTCGGGATCTAATGTACCGGTATAGTGTTTTGGTGAAGACTATCTGTTTTGATAACTTTGGGTGCTACATTTATTTAATTATTACTATTAACGCCCGTTTAGCTGTAACAGATTTTGAAATCTAATAAAATATTATTTCACTTGAAAGATACAAACTATCCAAACCATAGATTATATATAATCTGTGATCCGAACTAATGACACATTCCCAATTCTGCAAATGACGGTTAGACAGTACAACCATACACATACTAATTAACTGCCTTACACATACTAGTATAATAAACTCTTTTTATTTCTGAAATTTTTTTCAAGAAAATGTTTGTATCATTATTACTCAAACTATATAATCATTTATTTTTTGCGGATAACTATTGTTTACTACGCCGGATAGTGTAGTCGCAGGATAATTATAAACCAAACAGTCAAAACTGTAAAACAAAACTCATTAAAGAGTAATATTATAATTGAAGGCTGGAGATGGGTTTCAGCTTTTGTTAAAAATCGTTATAGAAGAATTTTTTTGGAAGGTCGAGTTATAGTACTGAACGTAACTTACTAGTAACTTGTTAGTCCAGTAATTTACATATTATTTTTGTTCTATTCTGTTATTCTATTATTTACTATGTATATATTATGGTATACTTCAGGCATTGGCCAGCATGATAGGTTAAACGATAATTTATATAAATACATTTATGATCTAAGGAATGATTTTCAACTTTTTAGTGCATCTTAATAAAGACATATATGTTAACTGACTTTTTTATGATAGACTCACTATTAATAAATAACCATCTTTACCAAAGTATTTTACTCTGAAAGAAAATTCCAATGACGTAATGGTTAGTGGCAATGAAATGCGAGACGTACTTAACAGATAGTAAAGACTTAAATCCTCGTTTCCTGTTTTATTATACCCTGCGCCGACTTGGCTTTTGACACATCAGTGTACACTCCTTCCTCCCCCCCCCCACCCACTGAACTCTGCGCTGGCTTCTATTTTTAATCTGGCTCATTTTCTATCTCCCACCCACCCCTACAATGGGCATAGTTTTTTTAACATAATATCAGTGACCAATGATTGGCTTTTTGTTAGAAAAAAAAAAAGGATTATCTAAACAAAGATTTTTTTAGTATCAACTCATAAATAATATAAAAAAAGATCGAGTAATAGTAGGGATTTAAAGAAAAATATTACAACTACTTAAATCTTTCTGACGAAAAGTTTCACGAGAACCGTTACATTTTGTTTTAAAAAAAAACAACTCACAGACACACAACAACTCACAGGCACACAACAACTACTTAGTAGTATTTATATTGTGAAATGTTTGTAGCAATAAACTGTTGTTGTTTTTTTGTTGCCCTTGAAAAATAAATAAATCGTGTGGCCACGTAGCTGACCAGGTTATAGTATAGACGGGGGCAAACTGTTGTATAATTTTCACGCTACGAGGCTGCTAGGTTTAGACCACATGTTAGGTTTACTGTATCTTAGAATTGTCAGAATCCTCTCCCCATCCTATTCAAGTAATTTTACGATCAAGGCGAACAGCCTAAACATAAATCGCTTAGGAAGTTTAGGTGACTTGAGGGGATTGTAATCATATTTTCTTATCATCGGTCAACTTTCTTCTTAAAATTTGTATCACATATGTAGATCAAATTGAGTGACAGAATCAATAAGTGTTATAAGTCAATATGTTATGAGCATTTGAATATTCCAAACTCCACAATTGTGATAAAATCTATGAGTTTTATAATTTAAAATTTAACTTGGTATTAGCTTTTAACATACAGTACATTATTCGAATGCATACAGTGACGGAGTTGTTATGTTTTATTGGTCATCTGATATAAGCTTTTTAATATCTATTGGTGTACTTTAATTTAGTAATTGAAACAGTAAGTATAAAAAATCACCATGATATTCTATTTTTAATTTACCTCGCTCGAATCATTTTGTATAAGAAGTGAATCTGCTATAAGTTATTAAACAGAACTCACTCGATTATAGTAATAGAATAAATATGTGTCATTAGCTGATCAGGGTCTAGGCTATTTGCTGTTCAGGTGCAATATTTTGCTATCGCCTTCATGAAAAGAGAAACAAAATATTTATTTGCATTTACTTTTTAGTATTAATATTGTTCTATATATAAAGAGAAATATATTTTCACCGATGCAATTATAAATCATTTCGACGTGTTAAAGAATATTTACTGTTTATTTCCCTAATTGTGTAATGGTTACTAATTATAAATGTTGTTTGCTATGACAATTTGGCATTATCGTTTGAGGAAATCTTTATCACAATAATCTTTTTCAAAAAACAATCCAGCATTTACAAAAGTATGCTTATTTTTATTTATAAATCTATTGTGTAAACCCAACGTAGCGTGTAGAGAGGAAAGACGGTAGCAATGTATTGTGAGTGACGTACTGTCGGGTATCGCCACTGGTCGGCACGTTCTTTGAAGTTTAGCTCAGTGTTCATCCACGTCCGCCAACCCCCCCCCCCCCTATCAACTCTTAAAAAAGTGGTTACCCCGACCACTACTGAGCTTCTGACATTTCGATAATACATTCCTGTCTTCCCAGCTCATCGCCTCCCCACCCCACCTGACAACTACTTGGCTTTGACAATTCGATGGTATATTTCTGTCTTCCCACCCTATCGCACCCCAACCCGACCATTAATTTTTTTTCAAAGCTTCCCCCCCCCCCTTTTCTTCGCTCTTTCTATTTAAAATTTTATTTGTCATATTTTATATATGCAATATATTCAGTTAAATAATATCATTGACAATTAATATAAACAATAGTATTCACTAGAATTTTGTGTCTATTAAATCATTGCTAGCCTCTCTTCAATACAAAGTCGCACAATTTCGAAGGAAATACACCACAATATTATTATGGATATTAATTTAATGTTTCTTGTTCGGTCCAGTAATTTTTTTTTAAAGATTTGTACCGGATCACAGCCCAGGTTGGGGACCAACGTATTAAATTAGTACAGTGTAACATAAATATGATTTATTTATTCAATACGATATAAACTTTTCAAACTAATTTAGATGCAATCTGATTATTAAAACCTCTTTAAATAATAAAAGTAAAGTAACAGTTAAAATGTATCCATAGATTTCTATGCATGAATGTAAATGTATTAATTTGATTATGTTAACTCATCAAGAGTGTTAAGGTGATGTTCAATCGAATGTTGAAGAACAAATCTGACCTCCGGTTACCTCCCCCCCTTTCACTAACCCCTCCTCTTCCCCCCCCCCTCACCCCGCCCTCCGCCTTTTTTTTTTTTGCGAACAACAAAGCGGGTAAAGAATTGGATACATTGTGAGAATTTCACGGTTTCACTACTGTGCGAAAGAAACGTTCTTGCGTTATACTTTTTGATCTTATTAGGCCATAAAAAAACGGTTGCCAGTTTGTCTGTGAAGGAAATTTGGCTGACTATAAATTAGTATAAAAGACACTTTAAAGCGAACATTTTGAAACTACCTTACTAAGTGATTCAATTTTCCGCCTTTATCGATTAAATAAGTGTTTCAAGTTTCCAGTTAAGAAAATCTACACTTTAGGTAAGTAGGCATTCATATACCTGTGCACTTTTTTAACGTATTAAAGCTTAGAATGTTTGACATTACTTTTTTACCTCAAAGAAGTTTCTTTAATGTTATTTTATTTGTCTAATCTCCTATAGACATTTTTTCTCTCACCCCCCCCCCCCCGGTCCTTCTACAATTGTTAACTTCCATGTATTAATGTCCAAAGTATTTCTACTTTACCCACTTCTTTTAATTACATGTCTTATTCTTCTTACTAGATAAAATTATTTGATCACTGTTGCTCTGTTATATCTACTACTGATGTATATTATCTACTGTTGTTGTATTGGTTTGTACTGTTACTTTGTTGTATATTATGTTGTATAGTATCTACTGTTTCTGTATTTTCATCTACTGTTGCAATTTGGTGTCTACTGTTGATGTATTGTATCTACTGTAGTCGTATTATATCCATTGTTGCTGTATTGTGTCTATATTTTGTCTATAATATTTAATGGTGTTGTATGGTATCAAC
Source organism: Bulinus truncatus (assembly GCA_021962125.1). NCBI lineage: Eukaryota > Metazoa > Mollusca > Gastropoda > Planorbidae > Bulinus > Bulinus truncatus. Next base: position 55,189 of record JAGDYQ010000006.1, read on the forward strand.
TGTTGCTGTATCGTATCTACAATTCTGTAATATATCTATTGTTGCTGTATTTTTTGTATCTACAGTTTCTGTATTGTATCTTGTACATACTGTTGCTGTATTGTATGTATTGCTGCTAAATTGTACCTTCGGTTTCCGTTATGTATCTAATGTTGCTGTTTTGTATCTACTTTTGCTATATTGTCTTTACCGCTGCTGTATTGTATCTATTTTGCTGTATTGTTTCTTATGTTGCTGTATAGTATATTTGCTCTAAAGTATCTACTGTTTCTGTATTGTCTTGTATGCCTATTGGTGAAGTATTGTATCAACTTAACCTGTAAAGTAACTTATGTTGCCATATTTTATCTACTGTTGCTGTATTTTTATCTACTGTTGCTGTACAGTATTGTGTTTTGTACCAACTATTGCTGTATTGTATCTTATGTTTCTGTATAATATCTACTGTTTGGATTTTCAGATTTGTATTTATTAAATGATGTGCCGTACCAGTGGCGTCACTATGGTTGGTGTCACCCGGTGCAAAAAATTCAGGTTGCCCCCCCCCCCCCCGAAAGACTTCCACCATGAGCAATGGTACATGTTTCGAACGAATTTTCCTGCACTAGACCTTAGAGAATATATTTTAAAATACCTAAAGTGATACAAACGGTAGTATTACTGACAGTATTTTAGAAAAAAAATATTACTTTCATTAATCTGTGAAACCCTGTGACTACATGCGTCCTTTTTTTAGAACGTTTGCAAAATACTCAGGATTGCTCGAAACAGATTTCAGATGTATTTATGTACCTAAGCTCTTTACAATCTGCATGGTGGCACCCTGTGCTACTGCTCTGCATGGTGGCACCATGTGCTACTGCTCTGCATGGTGGCACCCTGTGCTACTGCTCTGCATGGTGGCACCATGTGATACTGCTCTGCATGGTGGAAACATGTGATACTGCTCTGCACTGTTATAAATTTGACGAGTTTTTTCTTCTATGAAGTTTAGAACTGTTTATTTTGTGTCAACCCCCCCCCCCATAATGCCTCTAGTGACGCCACTGTGCCATACTAAACATATATTTTAGAAATCCATTTAAGCTTTTTGTTATATTGAAATATCTTTACATCAAAATAGGTACTATAAAATGTCTACCTGTCAGTCATGAGAAAAGAATGGTTGAGGCTGCTTTAATGAATCAAACAGTGGAACTTAAAGACCTCTTGAAAGGTTTGTTTTGTTTATGGAAAATTATATTATGTCCTAAACCTGTATGTAATTTTATTACTTGTAAATTTTGAAATACAATAAATATCTGACAAAAAATATAATTTTGCATGTTCCAGGTTTCCATGAAATTAGTTTGTCAAAGAAGCTTTCGCCAACCCTTTTATCTATACAAAGGCAAGGAACGTTAATTATTTAAGTTCAGCAAACCAAAAGATCTGATATGTGTAATACGCAACAAGTAGCTGTAACTCTATTGGGAGATAAATCCAAGACAGATACACACATAAATCAGCCAGAAGAAGACGTTATAACGCAGCCAGAGGAAAATATTCTGAAGAGAGAAGAAGACACATCAAAATGTAAGGAAAAGGTTTAAACATAAACACTGTATATTTTTTTTCCATCCAAGTTATTTTTTTTTTCAAATTAAAAAAGACCACATCTCCTTTAATTGCAGATAAATTCAGACATAGGATATCGACACTATATGCTCAAATTGATGTCCAAATTGAAAGGGGCAGTATTTTTTTCACACATGTGCCACAATGAGGACATCAACAAACAGGTTTATCAGACTCCACTTGCCACGCAGCAAATTATTCACTTAGGTGGATGCTAATAGCTGGTTTCTTAAGGTAAGTTAGACATTTTAATGTATACATTTTAGTGTATAGTTTTTGCATTTTTCGACATTTTACTTTTATAATGAAAATTAATTATTTTATATTTTATCAAAAGGTGTTCAATAATCCAGTTTTTACTCTCTACAGCTAGTACTACTGAATAAGCAAATAATGAACTGTCGAAAAATACATTAGCGGCTACGGAAATAACAAATAGTGAGCTTGAAAACTGCCATTGGGTGGTCGATACAAACAAATCTCATACAAGTGAGTTTAAACTAGCTTCTAACTGATTATTTTAAACCTTTTAGAATTTATTCCAAATTGCATAACATCTTAATAATCTCTTTCATGAATATATTAACAGACAGGTTTGAGGCTATCATTGGCAGCCCTGTTCAGCAGTGTTTACAACAAGAAAAAAGGAATGGAAAAGAAAAAAAGGTCAGTTTTTATATACATGTTGTAGCTGAAATTTGTGAACTATGAGTAATTAAATTATTTTTTTAAATCACAATAGGGATAATGTATATTCACATTTAAAGCTTCAAATCTATAACTGCTCTACATATTTCCTGTAAACCGGAAAGAAGAAGAATCACAAATAGTATGAACTATTTTCAAAGCTATATTTGTAATAATCTACCAGTAGCAAAAGGTTCACTGTAGCCCGGTAGCGTGAAAATTCTACAGCAGGAGCCAGGCATTCCACAGCAGGGGTCAGGCCAATAGCAGGTGTAGCAGGAAATAAGTGTTACTAAGTAGAGCAAACAAGCAGAGGGGGCCAGTTAAAACGCAGAGGGAGGGGCCGGCCCCCATCCCCAGCGCACGCTACGGGCCTGTACACACTTGACTATTCGACTTAATGTCGTGGATTGGAGATCAGTTTAACTTAAAGTATTTTAGACTTTTTATAAGTGTGCATTATTAAGTCACCCAAACCCCCAACCTAACAAGAACTCAATATACTAAAACACTAACTTTTAACATAATTTAAATTGTTAAATTTTGTCACAAAGAAAAAGGTTTAATATAATAGTTTGCAGTATCTTAAAAAATGTGTTTTATTTTTCAGGAAAAAGGAAATTCAGGAGTTTTTAAGAACACAGAGGTACCAGAAGTGCAGAAAAATACAAACCATTAAATCAAAAGTATTCAACGTGCGCCAAAAAATAAGAAGACTATTGGAATAAAAAAAACAATAATAAAATACATTTCTTTTTAGGCTAGACTCATTTTATTACTAAAAAACATTAATTTATTTCCATATTATATATTTTGCAAATAAATTAGTATGCTGCAAACCCTCACCTTTCTGATTTTGTTTATAATTTTTTTTTTAAAAAGTTTTTATTTTTAAGGTAAAAGGTATAAAATGTGTTGACGTGTAAACTCTCCACACATTGTGTAGACTTGATACCAAGTAATTGATTGGACAATCTGGACACTTGCCTTGGGCTCTAGCCACTACAAGTATTTTGAGAAAAACTATCTCGACAGTTGGGGGAGGAGCCATGGGAGGGGCATCTGGAATAATGTAATTCAAATTTATCAGCGTTTCTCGCTCTATCCCAATTAATTCAACTTGCAACTTTTCCTTTGATAGTTTACTAAAATAAGATGTTATAACAATAGAGCCTTTCTTATATAAATTCATTGAATGATTAACCAATGCTAAATACGGATCCCAAAGTACAAAGGTCATTTTAGGTCAATCGTAAGTAAACAAATCCCTGATGGTCAAATGGGTGTATACATTGAAGGCTGCAAGTTTCTATTGGTACAATATAGACGAATAGGACCATACAGTATAGCTAAAGAAGTCTGTATAATGTGCTGACGTGAAATTATTATTAACAATCGTCACTACAATTACATTATAAGTTATAGTGTAAGGTCTTAATAATTCATGTAGCTAAACATTATATGATATAGATGTTGCGTAATGTATGTAGGGATATAAATTACTTAATATGGTCTTTAATAAAGTTATATTTCCACACTCGTAACATACGTCACGAACATAAGTGATATTTTGCACTACACAAATCGTATATGTCGCCCAACGGACGACAAGATGTGAGACGTCAGTTAGGGGACATATATGTGTCCCCCAAAGCCGCAAATATATTAGATTAACAAAAAGTCATTAAAAAGTGTTTCAAACTTATTTTTTTTTGTTTTTTATGTTATATAAATAATGATCTTATTTAACGTTCCTTGAAAGTAGAAAAAAAATTCAATAATAGAATAAAAGTAGGCCGATACTTAAAACAAAGTGTACAATTAGTAACAAAAATGATTAAAACTAATATTAAATTAAGTTTTTTAAATTAAAAACAATATTTAAATAATTGCTTGAATGTCAATGAGTGCGTCTAGGGAAAAAAGTTAACAAAATATTTCAAAATAGCTGAGTTAAACGACGTTGAACAACGTGTCCCCCGAGAGACCAATTATCTGGCGTGTGCTCCAAAGTGCGTTTGAAGGCGTGTCCCCCGAGTGGCACTAAAAACGTATATCTTTTAATATCAACTATTTTTTTAAATTGAAACTTTTATCGTAAAGTAGACATCAAATACGTTATAAAAAGTCTTTCAAAACTTATCATTGATAGGATATTAATATTTTAGAGCATTTTCTAAAATGTCCCCCGATGGTATCAAATCTGAGCCTGTCCCCCAAAGTTCGAAATAGGAATATATATATATATATATATATATATATATATATATATATATATATATATACATAATAGCGGTGTGGGTTCTGCGTTTAATCCAAAGTAAAGAATTAATAAAACAGTATTCCAGTTTAAAATACAAGCATGAAAAATTCGGATCTGCCCGAAACCAAAAATAACCTAGCCCTACCGATCAAGCCTAAGGGGATATAACTCTATGCAAAGGTTTTGCAAGGTACAGCTAGTATATATATATTACTTAAGTTTAAAAAAAAAACTCAGCAGGTTTCTTTTATGTGTCACGAATCACAAATACTTGAGAACCGCTGTTCTAAGCTAATTATTTTATTTGCAAATAACAAGCCAACGCAGTTTAAACGGGTGCCTGACATTAGTTGGGAAAGTCTGAGCTTTTTTTTCTAGTCACATACTTATATCTCCTCCTGTGATGCCTCCATGACCATTGCACTCTCGGCTGTAGTGGGGGAGATTAATGCAGATCACAATAACAAATCGCCCAACTAGTGGATTACAGGATGTAAGAGATCTCATCCTTAAAAGAGACTTTACTAAAAAAAAAGTTTACGGTAGTTATAAAAATAACGCGAAACTCTAATTTTTCTTCTTATAAGCTCGAAAATGACCGGATGTAACGTCATTGAAAAGTGGTCATTAAAATTCACTTATTAAAGAAGAAAAATCCGAACTATTATCCAACACGTCATGTACCAACAGAAGACATGAGCCAGAGACTTACACAAAATTTGTCACATCTACTTTTTAATTTTTTTGTCATCTTCCATACAGCCATTTTTTTTTCCCTTTTAGCTCGTGCCAATAACTGTTTTGTTTTTCTGGGCACTTCATATTTTTTGTGCGCCACAGTTGCCCAGTTTGCCATTGACACTCTGAGCCGAGCGGGGCTTTCCCGAGATATTGGGTGTCATTTGCTTCAGCGACGTGGAAGCCTGGTGGGTCCTCGTAGGACTCGTAGCGTGGGGTCAATGGTCAGGGATTTGTTAGCCAGGAGCGAAGGGAAAAGAAGGAGGTTGTGGAGGGAGGGTGCCTGGGGTTTAACGGGCTTGAAATCGATGACCCTTTGACCCATGGAGGTCACAGGTTACATAGCCTTTCCCCCTCCTTTTAAGATGAATGTTAAAAATAGCTTAAGCTTGTTCTATTGTGTTTCGATGTGTAACTAAGGAGTATGTTGTAATTAAGGAGTATGTTGTAAGTAAGCAGTATGTTGTAACTAAGGAGTATGTTTAACTAAGGAGTATGTTGTAAGTAAGGATTATGTTGTATCTAAGGAGTATGCTGTAACTAAGGAGATTGTTTAACTAAGGAGTATGTTGTAACTAAGGAGTATGTTGTTACTAAGGAGAATGTTGTAAGTAAGGAGTATGTTGTAACTAAGGAGTATGTTGTAACGAAGGAGTATGTTGTAACAAAGGAGTATGTTGTAACTAAGGAGTATGTTGTAAGTAAGGAGTATGTTGTAAGTAAGGAGTATGTTGTAACGAAGGAGTATGTTGTAACGAAGGAGTATGTTGTAAGTAAGGAGTATGTTGTAACGCAGGAGTATGTTGTAACTAAGGAGAATGTTGTAACGAAGGAGTATGTTGTAAGTAAAGTACGGTGTGTGCTGTAAGCAAAATAATTAATGTTTAGTCAATAAAGTAAGCCATACGATACTAATGATTATGTTATAAGTAAATTAAGGAATCTGATGCAAGTAAAGTAAGCAATATATTATAAGTAAGTGTTATAATTAAAGTAAGGAATGTATTGTAATAAAAGTAAAGAGTGTCTGGTAATTAAAGTGAGATTGTGTTGTAACTGAAGTAAGGAGTGTATTATAATTAAAGTAAGGAATGTATCGTAAGTTAAGTATGATATGTAATATAAGTAAAGTAAAGAGTGTATTGTAAGTAAAGTAAGGTATGTTTGTATGAATGAAGTAATTTATATGTAAAGTCAGTATGGAATACGTAATGATATTTAATAAATAAACTTGTATTTTTTATGCTTTTGGGTGGACAGCGAATCCTTCCTATGAGTACTTTCTAAAGGGCCGTTTTACTTCCCCATGAGTACCTTACTCAAAGCAGAGTACAAGGTGTTAGCTTCCACAAGCAGCATGGGATAGCTGAGAATATTAAAACAACGTTTCAACACTCAGCCATTCGCTTTCTTACAAAAGACATTTGGACTCAAATCATTGTGATACATCTTTATGTTTAGACCCATCAATCTGTTTATAGAACATGACCTGTTTTATTTTATCTAGTTCCCCCTTAGGGATTCTTGATAGTAGACAGTTTGACGTCATGTGTTATCGTATTGTTGAAATGTGTGATGTCAAATGGGTTAATTGTGGGGGGTCGGGCACAATAGCTTCCTGAAGTTAAGTATGACATCATTACATTTATTGGCATACATTTTTACGACAATAGATGACATCAGCGCATGACACCAAACATGGCTTCCTCACGTGACACCAGTACTCTTGCTACAATCTAACGGCACCCAGAAAAGGTTACACAATTCTAGAATACATGAAACTGGCTAAGTTAATAGTTAAATAAAAAGAACTATTATTTCATCACAGAGATAGAAAGTGAGGCATAGAGATCAATAGTTTATATAAAAAAAGCAATGCACTAGGATAGGCTGTTAGTTTATGTGCATCAGGGTATTTATATTTACACATCTATCTAATCTTAATGAAAGCAGTGCACTGTAATAGGCTGTAAGCTTATGTGCATCCGGTATTTGTAATTACACATTTATCTGATCCTATAAGGGCAAGTAAAGCCGTTTTTCGAAACCCATTCCGCAATGTATTAATAATTTTGAAAAAAAATTACAATGACTACTTCTAGTACATAGTCATACGATGTTTGTTTGCTTTCCTCTATTAATATAGTCCGCTGGTTGTAACAGTTCTTGACATGGAGGGGGGAGGGGGAGAAGGTAGGGGGTGGGTGGTGTATTGATCCAGTGTAACCATGTTCCGAGAGTATCAATGAAATAAAGTCCAGTATTAATGGGGCTTCACGTACACTTGTCAAGAAAACAACTACTGCCACAAGACAAGCTGGGTGATGGGGGGGGGGGAGGGGGTGGGGACTGGGAGGGGGGTGTAGGGACGAGGGGTGGGGTAATGAGGGAGGTGTGTGTGGGGGGTCTGAGAGAAGGAGATAACTCATGTGAATGAAATAAAAAAATCGGGACAGAAAAAAATAAATAAATGAACGAGAAACATAGAAAACAGTGGAGACAGGGGGGAGTCGTTTTACTTGTATGTGTGTGTGAGAGAAAGAGAGAGAGAGTGAGAGAAAGAGAGAAATATATATATACACAAGGCCGTAGCCGGGGGGGGAGGGGGGCTGCAGCACCCCCCCCAATTAATTCTAAAAATCAAATTCTATTATAAATAAACTTCTTTATCACTGTGTTCCAATTTTTTCTTATATAAAAACTCTCCGCACAGCCCCCCCCCCAAGCCGCACAGCCCCCCCCCAAAACATAATCCTAGCTACGGCCTTGTATATATATATATATATATATATATATATATATATAGAGAGAGAGAGAGAGAGAGAGAGAGAGAAAGAGTGAGAGAGAGAGAGAAATAAAAAAAGATCCAGGAGTGGTTTATTTCTTGTGTGTGTTTGTGATATATATATATATATATATATATATATATATATATATATATATATAAATAGAGAGATAGAGAGTCAGAGCTTGTTGTGGAAGTTATCTATATTAAATAATAAGACTGCTTTTTTTTAACCTACTTTCACAAAATTCATGAAAAAAAAAAAATAAGTCATCACAAAAATGAATTTTTTTTTGGTGAGTTGATTTTACGAATCACTTTAGTCAATGACTTTATCCTTCTCTTTATTTCTTTAAAAAAACACGCAAAAGAAAAATAACATAAACAACAAATTAACATTATTTTTCTCAGCACATGAAAACAAACTTGACGCCGTTTGAAAGTATTACTTTAGTATTAGTTCACATCAGACTCAGACAGGGAATTTATTTCATTTCGAAGAGCGTCGCTCTGATTGGCTGATTTAGTCTAAGCTTTGACTGACGAGTTATAAATAACCACCAATCACGGGCATCATTTTATTTCCTCTGGAAGCGATCGACTAGATGGAGTCCAGAAATGGCAAAATAAATTTTACAGCCTTAAATTAGTAGCCTCGACTAAAAATCGAAGAATGCGTTCTCCCTCTTTCCGGTGTTCATGGTCTCTATATATAATCGTATTTTATTTATTTAAATCAGATTAGCCTACACTTTCATCTAGTCAATTCTTGATTTTTTTTTTTTTGTAAAAAGGCTTGTTGTAGGGTTGCCAATCTAGATGTTTTTCATCTAGATCTAGATATAGTTTTCGAAGAAAATATAGATATAATAAAATGCTATAAATCAATACATCTGGATAATTTAATATTGTCACTTTGATATACAATTTTAATTATGTTTGATATATTTTGAATAATATTGACGGTTTTAACATATTTTCCGGATGATTCTTTAAAAAAAAAACAACAAAATGCAGTTGGCAGCACTGCCTGTGTGAAAATGGACAACAATATAGAAAATAAAAAGACTTTCAAAGATATAACTAAATATTTTATATGCGTGAAGACTGACAAAATTTTAATGTACTACTGATACTGCCCATCTCATTAGCATAGCCTCTGTAGCATTTCAATTTGCTTATTTAATGTCAATCCTTAGATATGTGTTTTAGTAAAATATAATTAATTTACTCTGTAAACAGTGTTTTTTTTTTTTTTGGTGTGAAATGTAGCAAAAAATGAATGTTTGAATAATTAGTCTGGTAAAAATTGAGTCGAGTGGTGTAGAGCACTTGACTGTCGACCGGAGGGTCTCGGGTTCGAATCTCAGGGAGAACCTTGTAACTTTTCCAGGTCCTGGTGAAAGTCCCAAAGTCCACCCAGCTTTAAATGGGTATCTGACTTTAAGTTGGGGGAATAAAGGCGGCTGGGCATGTGCTAAACACACAATCCCTTTATATGCCGAGGTTATAGAAACAGATGAAAGTTACACTTCATCTGCCCTAATGAGCTCCTTAAATTGAACTAATAGAAAAAGGTTCATTGGGAAAGGGTGATAACATCTTGGTAGATAAACTGTAAAACACTGATCAATAACATGACACTCATGCAGCCTTTAACACTGGACTGTTGCCTTAGATCCAAAATGATCTTAACTCTACCATTTACATAAGCGGTTCTCAAAACAGAACGTGTGGGACAACTCTCAGAGTTTAAGGAAACAAAACTTCCTTTATCATATACGCCCAGATAGTAAACGCATAACATAATCAGTCTTTTCATAAAAATAGAAAAGAACACCTATAGCTAGTTAAAAAAACAAACAATAAACACACAAAAAGTGGACCTTTAAGAATCCTAGCTTGGTGACCTTTGACCTTTCAGTGCCACCACACTTGACCACCGGAAGTGATGTCCGAGCGACACACTATCGTCCAGCTAATTCACTTAGTTCTGTTTGCCAACTCTTTTTTTTTTCTTCCACTAAAGTGTTTAGGAAAGGTTGGACCGTTGGATGGACGGTGTCCACTTCTTGTTATCGCGGACTAATAAAATATGTGGGAATTGAAAGTGGAGTAATTTAACACAGAGAGAAGTCAGTACTGATACACCGGTTACTGTTCTTAACACACGATAGTTACTATTGATATATTTATCACTAAACATTTTGTAATTACCTATGATATACTTGTTACTATACCTAACACAGTACAGTTACCTATGATATACTTGTTAAAGTACCTAACACACGATAGTTACTATTGATATATTTTTTACTGAACACTTTGTAATTACCTTTTTTACAATTGTTATTATACTTAACAAAGTACAGTTACCTATGATATACTTGTTAAAGTACCTAACACACGATAGATACTATTGATATATTTATTACTAAACATTTTTTTAATTACCTATGATACACTTGTTACTATTGATATTACTGAACATTTTGTAATTACCTATTTTACAATTGTTACTATACTTAACAAAGTACAGTTACATATGATATACTTGTTAAAGTACCTAACACACGATAGTTACTATTGATATATTTATTACTAAAAATTTTAAATTACCTATGATACACTTGTTAGCCGGGGCCGAGGAGCCGGGAGCCGCTACTTTTTGCTGGAGCCGGAGCCGAAAAAATCTGGCGGCTCCACGGCTCCCAAATGTTTTTTTTTACAGCAGAATTTTTTTATAGCTTTAAAATTACAAATTTGTTTGATTGTTTGCCTCCTACAATTTGAAATGTTGTCATGTTTTACGAACGCCACAACAGTAACACGCACATCACCACAAGAAATCTTTAATGGGGAATCGGTTTGTGTTCGTTTTAAATCTTGTTTACCCTCCGAAATTTTTTTAATGGCATGTTATTTTGATATATATAAAGTTAAAACAGTTTTATTTCATATAATAATTGTATCAATCATTTAAAATAAATTTTTACTACGATGACAAACGCGTCATTTTGTATTATTATTTGACCGCGAATTTGTAATAGACTAAAAACAAAATGGTAGCTTTCTGTATTTAACAATTTTATTATAAACAGAATATCTGAAATAGAGCAGATAAATTTAAAAGGTTGTGGCTTTTCGGACCCGTATCAAAATAAAATTCGATTGTTATTCGGACCCGTGGCAAATATGCACTAAGCTTAGCTATATTTAAACTTTATTAGACGGAGCCCAAAAAAATAATAATACAGAGTCCGCTTAGTGAAACCCTAGACACTGAGTAACGATTAAATCATACAATTCAAACAATTATAAAAAAAATAAACAAAAACAATAATAAAGTCTATGTATAGCTAAGCTAAGTGCATATTTGCCACGGGTCCGAATAACAATCAGGCTTTATTGGGACGGGGTCCGAATGAAAATCGGAGTTTATTGGTACCCGAGTCCAGGCCCGTAGCTAGAGGGGGATAGGGGGCTGAGCCCCCCCCCCTTCCCCCGTTCATGACCTGAGCCCCCCCCCCGTGCATGATTTGAGCTTTTTGACAAAATTTTAATAATAACGGCTATAAAACTCAATCATTTTATTCAATTTTGTTTTAGGGGCCCGGACTGGGCTGGCCAATCAACTTTTGAAAATATTAATATCAGCATGGGGGCCCGTATCACCTCTGCCCAGGGATCCGAAATTTCTGTCGGTGGGCCTGTTCGCAACCTTGTAATAGTTTTATATATTGATATCTTCTGAGGACAACTAGCAACCTTAAATAAGTCAATAAAATAATATTGACTTCTGACTTCACTTTTATACATATGTATAATAAAATAATAAAGTACAAACTCCGTGATTTCTGAGTGATGTTATTTAATTTGCAAATTTACTTTTTAGCAGAATTAATTTTATTTTAAATTGAATAATTGCGACTGGTCGATTTGTTGTTGATAGATCTGTTCTTTGTTTTCAATATTTTATAACAAATATCACACAAATAGCTAAGCTATATTCGTGCATCTTTGTCGTTCTTCCAGGGTTGTACGTTTAACCAACAGTATAATGATATAAATCAGGTATCTATTATGTAACAATTGTGTAGCAGAACAAATGGTCAATATATTTATAACAGGATTCAGAAATTGCTCAGCCTCAATAAATTTTTATCATTAAAACTCTTTACTACTTAAATTATTTTTAACCAAACTGCAACATGCCATGCATTATTGAAACGTAGTTAAAATTATATATTTCTAATTAATAGCTAAACAATCGGTACTAAAATGCACCATTCCAGATATGGAACTGCAAAAAATGTCTTGGGGAGGGGGCTCACTGAGGTCCCCACCCAAAACCCCTCCTCTCCGTTCGCAAGCTTTCGGCGCTTCGCACCTCCATCTTCGCCCCCCCCCCGAACATTTCTTCTACAGGGGCGGAATTATGGGTAGAGGCCGGGGGGGCATGTCCCCCCCACCGGTTATCACAAGTTTAGGTAAGACATCATTATTAAATTATCGAAATATTTTTTTGTTCAAAGACCAATTTTCAACAATGAAAACAGTTTCGCCCCCCCGGGGGGTCAATGTTTTGCCCCCCCCCCCGTCAAAGTTGTCTAGTTCCGCCGCTGTACACCAGAATCAGTTCTTCGGCACCCCCCCCTCCCACCGAAAAAAAATCCCCCCCCCAATGCAATAATCCTGGCTACGGGCCTGCCCGGGTCCGAATAGTCACTTCGAATTTATAAATAATAAATATAAATACTGAAGTCTTTAAAATATTTCAAATAATGTATCGATTTACTATTGGCTAATTTGATCATTGAAATAACTTTTTAGTACTTTTGAAAATGGCGACTAGTGAATTCTCGATCGAAAATAATGATATGTTTCTGGATGCACTGAAATGGTTTGGTTTTAGTAAAACCGAAAATGCGTATATTTTTCAAGTTCCTGACTATGGGGGTGAACGCGGCAAAATTTGCAAAACTTTTTATCAGCGGGATGTTAGCGTGGAGCAATTACAAAAATTTTTGTCTCGTGTGAAACTATCTTAATAGGGAGCCGGAGCCGTCAAATTTGTGGGAGCCGGAGCCGGAGCCGAAAAAAAAATATGGCGGCTCCGCAAGCCTGCTTGTTACTATACTTAACAAAGTACAGTTACATATGATATACACACGATAGTTACTATTGATATATTTATTACTAAAAATTTTAAATTACCTATGATACACTTGTTACTATACTTAACACAGTACAGTTACCTATGATATACTTGTTACTGTACTTAACACAATACAGCCATCAAAGATACAATTGTTACTGTTCCTAAGACAGTATAGTTACCTATGGTACACTTTTTACTACACTTAAGACAGTACGATTACTTATGATGCACTTGTTAACGTACTCAAGACACTACAGTTACCTTGATACACTTGTTACCGTACTCAAGACAGTACAGTTACCTATGATACAATTGTTACCGTACTTAACACAGTACAGTTACCTATGATACACTTTTTACCGTACTTAACACAGTACAGTTACCTATGATACACTTTTTACCGTACTTAACACAGTACAGTTACCTATGATACAATTGTTACCGTACTTAAGACAGTCCAGTTGCCTTGGTGGCAATTTCGATTGTGATCCATATGTGTGATGCCCAGGTTACGGGCTCTAGAACCAGCGCCTCAGTCATACAAGTCCCCCGTGGGGCCGCCTTGGAAACTGCTGCATTGACAATAATCAACATCTCCTCCTTCAGGGCGCTTATAACATCAAGAGGTGCTGAAACATTGTGACTATTATTTATTGATAAAACTAGTTTCATCTTAGCGTTCGTTATTCACAGTACAGTCTTCATCACTATTACGAGTCGGAAGTCTGTCGTATTCAATTAATTATCTTTTAACCCCTTGCTGCAGGACGTTTATTTTGACGATAAGACATTATGCCATAATGAATTACCAGGAGTTTATAAAATTGAAACATGTAGAATCTCTACATTGTAAAGATGTGAAGTGTAACACTATATTTTTTGTATATAATGTTATGTATGTGATGGATACTGTTGTAGACACCAATTTAACGTTGGAAATTGCCAACGTTATGGTACTATCGTTGTTCCACCAAATGCAATACTTCTTGTTCTTCACTGCTGCTTCAATGTGATGTTATGGTTTGAACGTTATGTAGTTTGTTGATATTAGGTTTATGTAGTGGCCGATATTCTCTCTGGTTTTACTTCAAAGATGGTAGCGTTCAGTCTCTTGGCACTCACACACAAACACACCATGAATAAAGCCAAGTTCCACGATTAAATAACATTTATTTAAATAATAATAAAACACATATAAATGCACTCAAGTGCCGAAATATTCACAAACATGCTTTAGCAGAATAAACGTTGACTGTGTACTGTTAAACTTCAACTTATCTCTGAATGTATACTGTCTTCTCGTATGAGTAAGAGTACGTATATTTAATAACTTGATTTCTCTATGAACACCTGTATACTGTCTTATCGTATAAGAGTACGTATACTTAATAACTTGTCAATATATGTATACTGTCTTGCGGTAAGAGTACGTATATCTAACATGTATACTGTCTTACGGGCAAGAGTACGTATATCTAGTATGTATACTGTCTTGCGGTAGGAGTACGTATATCCAATATGTATACTGTCCTACAGGCAAGAGTACGTATATCTAATCTGGTGTCCTGATGTCTCTATCTCTATAGTCGTTCTGTCGATCGGTAGGTCTCGACGTCTATCGTCAGTCTGAATGTATCTCGTCGGTCTCTCGAAATTTTCGCTACATCTCTTTTTATGTGATGGTTAATTATCACGTGCCCCAAACGCCCAGAACTTCTGATTGGCTCCCTAACAACCTTTCTAACTCATTTACATATTAATGAATCTTATTCCAGCCTAGGGATTGGTGCGGCTAAAAACTCACTATGGGCTAGTATTTCTTTGTCTCCCTAATTACGTCTTATCACGTACATCCGGTGTCATCGATGCTCATTGACAGATTTATACCACCCAAAACAAAGATAACACGCTGGAATTCTAATTATCAAAATCTCTGCCTGTGTCTTTGGCCCATGAACTTTCAATGTTGACCACCCAACTAAACCAGTGGTTCTAAAATTGTATGAATCTATCTAAAGCTATTGTTACACCCTCCTTCTCCATCGAAAAAAAATGTTATACATTTTTTCTATATAAAAATATTTTATACAGTACACAAGTCAGTACAAATGTCTTTCTGCATTACAATAGTTTTGTCACATATCACAGAAATTTGATATGGAGAATAAAATATGGTTATACTGAAACATCTTGTTAACAAAATATGAAACACTTAATTGTAAGTAGACCTTGAATAGGTAAAAAATCATGGAATTATCCAATAACTATAATACATAGAAGCGTAAAATTTCTGTAGAATAACATTAAATACTTAAGTTATGAAAAAAATTCAAATGTGAGTATATATTCATCAGAATAATAAATAGTGCTGACAAGAAAAATATAATGATAACATGGCATAGTAGTAAGATTAAATATTAATGTTTGTTAACATGGTCTAGCAAGTCTGGACAAAAATCAGGAATGGTTATTACTTCCCTTGATGGACTTTATGGTAAAGGAATAATCTTGCAGAAGCAAAGACCATCTAGTCAGTTTGGCATTGTTAATGCTCTTGTTATTAAAATTCAATAGGGGTTTGTGATCAATTAAGACAGTGAACTCAGTACCTAATAAATATTTGTGCAATTTTGTAATTGACCATACAAGTGCTAAGCATTCTAGTTCAATAACAGAGTATTTCTTTTCAGATTCAGTTAATTTTCTGCTCAAATACATGATGGGTTTGTTAACATTATTGTAGCTCTGTAAAAGACAGGCACCTAAGCCTATTTTGAGGCATCTGTGGCTAATATAAATGGTTTCTTAAAATCAACAGACATAGGTGATAGGAAAAGTTTGAAAACATGTTTTAATTTTGTCAAGGGCACTTTGACAATCATCGTTCCATGTAACAGTCTGCTTCATCGTCTTTTTAGTTAAATTTACCAGAGGTGCAATGATGGAAGCAAAATTGGGAATGAATTGTCTATAGAAACTACAGAGGCCAATTAATGATCTGACTTCTTTCTTTTTCTTAGGGACGTCAATGTCTAAAATTTTCTTTAAAATTGTTTCAGTCGGAGTTACCTTATCCTGACCAACGTGAAAGCCTAAAAAATCAATGCTTGAACAACCTATCTCTAATTTTTCTGGTGCTATGGTTAGACCATTCTTTCTGAGGAGCGAAAGCAAATGTTTCAGGGCATCAATATGTGATAACCAGTCTTGTGAAAAAATGCAGATATCGTCCACATAATGTTTAATGTGGGGAACATTGTGTAAAAGCTGATTCATCATTTTTGAGAAAGTAGCAGTGCTGTTGACCAATCCAAATGGCATTACATTCCACTCAAAGAAACCATGATGTGTAATGAAGGCAGTGTAAGGTTTAGATGACTCTTCCATTTCTATCTGCCAAAAGCCTCTTGTTAGATCAAAATGTGAAAATATATGAGCTTGAGACATTTCATTTATGAGATCTTCAATGTTAGGTAAAGGCTGTCTATCTATTTCAGTAATCTGATTCAACTTTCTGTAGTGTTTGATTATATCAGTTCTGCCTGGTATTTGTGATATTGTATCCTTGTATGCGCTGAACAACTCTGTCAGTTCTTGTCTAATGTTATCAGGTATATCTTTGGAAAATGTTATTTGATCTCTGCTATTTGTGTTCTCTAACTCTGGTAAAGGAATCTGATTACAACTGGTTTTGTAACCTGGCTGAGTGACATCTTCACACTGTTCATCGTTAACTATATAATTCAATGAAGGAGTAGTCTCACTGGATGCTGTGTGGTCAGCTTCTAAATGTTGAGAATCATTAGCAATATGTCGTAGTTGATCAATGTGGAATACCTTGTCTTTCCCTTTGATATGCACCAAATAATCTACCTCTGTGCATCTCTTCTTTACTGTGTAAGGACCTTGCCATGTATGCTGAAATTGATCTTTTGATGGGAGCAATACATACACAGAATCATTTGGTTCTAATGTTCTTAGGTATCTATGTTTGTTTTTCAAATCTCTGTGATAATTGTGTTTACTAATTAAGTTTTCTTGAGCACACTGGTTTGATGAGATGACTTGATTTCTAATTTTATTGACAAACTCATGAGGGGACAATATCTGTTCATCTGTTGGAAGAATGTTGTTTTTAAATAAGCTGAGTGGACCTCTTCTATTGTTGCCGTACATCAGTTCAAATGGCGAGAAACCCGTTGATTCATGTGGTATTTCTCTATAGGAGAACAAGGCTAATGGTAGATGTAAGTCCCAGTCTTGACCGTGTTCTTCCATTATTTTCTCAACATCTGTTTGATGGTTTGGTTAGCTCTCTCAATGGCTCCGTTTGCTTGTGGTCTGTACCTTGCAGAGTAGACTTGAGTAATCTGGAACATCTTCATAAATGGCTTGAGTGACCTGGGATCGAAACTGTGTTCCATTGTCAGAAGAATAGCTGTCAGGAAATCCCATTGTAGTAAAAATTGATAAGAGCATGACAAATTGATTCAGCTGATATATCTGATAGGTGATTTAGGGCGTCTAGCCAATCTTGTTGAAAAATCCCTAACATCGTCAGAACAAATCTGTGCTTTCTATGGGACATAATGGACAAGGGACCAATGATATCAACTGCTATCTTTTCAAATGGTTTGGAGGTGGTATCCATGGGTTGCAATGGAGCAATGTAAAGTTTGGGACCTATGTTGTTATGTTTCTGACATGCTGTGCAAGACTTAATAAATATTTTTATATCCTTCAATAGACCCTTCCAATAACAATGTTGTCTGATTCTTTGTAAGGTTTTCTTTGGACCCATATGACTTGCTAAAGGGCTTGAATGTGCTGTTTGTATGACATTGTTTCTCAGTGTGGAGGGAATTAATATTTGTGTGATCACTCCACCTGAAGATTTAAATTTTCTTATTAAGATGTCCTGCTCAATATGGAATACAACATTCTTTCATCTGCCTGATCTGCTGAAGCTAATTCAAAATATCTTTTAAGGGAAGGATCCTCTTTTTGCAATTGAGACAATTGTTCTCTTGAAATGTTCATGAGACAGTCAGTATTTACAGCTATATTATCAGTTGATTGTGTTTTATTGATTTCTTTCTTTGACTGAGCTCTGGTGACTACATTTAACATATGAGGTGAATCTGATGGATCATGATGTTCTTCTCTGATGTGTGTGAAGAGTTTGTTTCTTGAGGTAAATATTGTAGCACACATATGACATTCCGTGGATTTATTTTGGATATTGTCTTGGTTATCAACTGTTGCAGGGCTTCTCTGTACTTTGGTTGTTTCTATTTCCTCACTGACAATCTTCTGTTTTACTTGCATATTGGTCCTTTAATTCTGTCATCATTAGATTGTAATCATGTTGATTTCGCAGGGCTATATTATGAGCCTTTTTATGATTTTGGAATTTGTTAATGACTCCCAAAACTTTGTCATCTTCTTTTATGTTGTGTTGTGCTGCCACACTGTCTAACTTGTCTAAATATTGGTCTATCTTTTCTGCACCATTCCAGTTACTTATGTTGCTAAATAGGAGATAAAACTCTTGTTCTGTTTTATTACTTTTGGAAGATGGTGAATGTAGTTCTTTCAAAGTAGACTGAATTGGTGATTCTTTATTTCTAAGCCACTGTTGATACAATTGCTCTGAGTTATCAGGAACAACATCTGGAAGATTGCCTATGATGACCTGTGCTATTGGTGTGTTCATTGTTAAAGCAGTGACGTGACCTTTCACCCAAGGACTGTCAATAAATATGGTAGCAGTCGGACATTCTAGCTTGGTACCATCACCTAATCTAACAAATTCGGAGTTACCTGTCAGTTGTGATGCATCTATTAATGAGGAGTCCACAATCAATGTACTACAGCCGGAGTCACGTAAACATTGGACTGGCGTGTTATCAAGCAAACAGGTGTAAAAAACTAGGTCACCTTTATTTTGGAGAATGGCGGCCATTGAGTGTGTTTTCTGCTGTGTGTCACGTGGTACAAATTGTTGGTATTCCCTGCCCCTGTTTTGGATTTGTCTCATTGGACTGGTATTGTGTGACCTACTTCTGCCATTGTACTGTCTTTGACTGTTAAAAGTAGTATGTTTGTTAAAATGACGTCTATTGGTTGTATCTTGGTGAGCTACGGCATTGCGATCGCCAGTGACCAAACGAACCACAACCACTACATGTTGCACCAGAGTACCCGGCTGTTCTGACCGGCATACTTGAATAACGTGGTCTCTGATGGTGGACTATAGAGTTTAAGCTATTGTTGCTAACTACATTAATCATTGGTTGATCTATATGGCTGTCCTTAAAATCTGACATCGCACTAATCAGCTGGGTCTTGTTGTGTATCTTTCTTTCTTTGATAAATGTATACATCTGTGAGCTAGCAAAACTAAGAACATGATCAACTAGTAAAAGTTCTTTAAAAAAAGCATTTACATTATTGGCATCTATACCTGTCATTTTGATCCAGTTATCTAAATTAGTTTCAAGATTGTTGATGAAGGCTTGTGGGTGTTCTTTAGAATTGTATATAGTGTTGTGGAATTCCTTTCTATAAAACTCTTCTGTCTTTCCAAAGTGTTCCAAAAGTTGCTTTTTAACCAGGTCGTAGCCTATTTGTTCACAGTCTTTAATATGGTTCAGTGCAGCAAGGGCATCATGTGTCACAGCACCATACAAATATTTCAGCCATTCTGTTTTTGCGATATTGTGGAGGTGAAATTGTGTCTCCATATTTTGAAAGAATTGATCAATGTCGCCTCCTCTGCCATCATACGCTTTTAAAACTAGCTTGGTTTTAAATGTCTTTTGTTCTATCTGTGGAGTTTCACTTTTAACTTGAATTTCTAGTTTTAGTTTTTCTAATTGGAAGGCTCTTTCTTTTTCATTCTCTGCTCTTTCTTTTTCCTTCTCTGCTCTTTCCTCGCGTTCCCTTTGCTCTTGATATGCTCTTTCTTTCTCCTTCTCTTGATATTCTTGTTGTTCTTTAATAAATTTTTGTAATTCTTTTCCGCTGTACCCTAGTTCATGTCCCTGTTTTTTCAACTCATTAAGATAAGTTGAGCTACCGACACTTTCCATATTGGTCAAGGCTTAGTAATGTATGGGAGAATTATTTAAACAAATGGGAATGTCAACAATAAGTACAAATGCAAGGCAATGTCAAAATAATAGTAACTGACTATAAGATATAGTATGGTGTAAAATGTTAATGAAGGAAAAGATTCAAAATAACACATCAAAATAATTTGTTATGTAAAAACAGTAGTACAGGTCATGTAAATAATATGATAGGAAGATATAATGTGAAAGAAATTATTTGAAACAAAACTGCAGTGCTCTCTTAAGTTAAATGAAGAAAAAGAAATATTATGAAGTAAAATAAGATAATAAAATAACGAAACGGGACAAAATAAATCAGTTTAACATAAAACAAAACAAACAATTGAACCGTGAATTAATACACAAATACAGACTAGGAAATGGGATTATATTTGTACAGCACACAGGAGAATACACACAATAATGACGTCACAATACAGTTATTAAAAAAAAATTCTTACAGTAAAACTAACAATTGTAAGTCCCAGTCTTGACCGTGTTCTTCCATTATTTTTCTCAACATCTGTTTGATGGTTTGGTTAGCTATCTCAATGGCTCCGTTTGCTTGTGGTCTGTACCTTGCAGAGTAGACTTGAGTAATCTGGAACATCTTCATAAATGCTTGAGTGACCTGGGATCGAAACTGTGTTCCATTGTCAGAAAGAATAATGTCAGGAAATCCCATTGTAGTAAAAATTGATAAAAGAGCATGACAAATTGATTCAGCTAATTTTCTGCTCAAATACATGATGGGTTTGTTAACATTATTGTAGCTCTGTAAAAGACAGGCACCTAAGCCTATTTTTGAGGCATCTGTGGCTAATATAAATGGTTTCTTAAAATCAACAGACATAAGGATAGGAAAAGTTTGAAAACATGTTTTAATTTTGTCAAGGGCACTTTGACAATCATCGTTCCATGTAACAGTCTGCTTCATCGTCTTTTTAGTTAAATTTACCAGGGGTGCAATGATGGAAGCAAAATTGGGAATGAATTGTCTATAGAAACTACAAAGGCCAATTAATGATCTGACGTCTTTCTTTTTCTTAGGGATGTCAATGTCTAAAATTTTCTTTAAAATTGTTTCAGTCGGAGTTACCTTATCCTGACCAACGTGAAAATTAAAAAACCAATGCTTACAAAGAGAAAAAATCAAATCTAATGATTAAGGATAATCAGTAAATAGACACAAAAGTATAATCAATTTATAAACATATACTATTCCATAACAATCTAAAGTTGACAAACTTCAATTTATGCTTTATACTGAATGTGAATGAATGTGTATTAGCTTATATTGTCACATGTGAAGCTTTGTAAAATGTCGATAAATATGTATCATTTTCTAATTACTGGATACAACTGTAATCATGAAAAAATTGACAGAAGTCACAACCTTAAACTATATGTCCTATAATGTGGCATCTTAATACTACAGCATTGTCAAAATCAAATTAATTATTTTCTCAAATGTTACTGTATACAACATGGCATATCGTGCCGAAGCGATGCCAAAAAATATTCAATATCCCCATTAAACTCAAGTACAATATCATGGCATTCCTATGCCCAACTTAAAAATATGCGCAGTTTGCCGAAGCAATTCAAATAAGACAGTATGACAATACCGATGTCCATACTCTTTATTCAATAACAATAATCATCAGCCACCTGGCTGGATCACATGGGGTACAATAAACACACAGCGTCCCTGCTGCTTAAATGGTCCTTCCCGACCAATCCTTGGATAAACCAAGTACAATATCTAGATGAGAAAAACCAGATGATTATGAACAATATTACCTATCTCCATCTCAACAGTATAACTAATTCACAGTACCAACATAATATATTCCACTTTAGTTTCAAATTACACAATGTCTAATATTGGTATACCTTATTTATCTTGTGCTGAATAAATGTGTACTAATTCTTTACCACATGACAAAAGTGTGATGTATATTGTGACATAACCTACAATATTACGAGTGTTATCTGCAATTGCAATATGATATAAGCAATGCTCATTAATAGTTATAAACAGTTTAAAATAAAGGAAATAGTCAATAATAAATTAACATGTTCTGTAGGTCCTTATGTGTGCATTAATTGCTAGTAGACTAGTTATCAGATTTAGAATGGTGTAGGGATTGGTGCGGCTAAAAACTCACTATGGGCTAGTATTTCTTTGTCTCCCTAATTACGTCTTATCACGTACATCCGGTGTCATCGATGCTCATTGACAGATTTATACCACCCAAAACAAAGATAACACGCTGGAATTCTAATTATCAAAATCTCTGCCTGTGTCTTTGGCCCATGAACTTTCAATGTTGACCACCCAACTAAACCAGTGGTTCTAAAATTGTATGAATCTATCTAAAGCTATTGTTACATGAAGAATGTCCAAAGTGGTTTCCACTGACACAAGGTAGTTAATACGTACTATGAAAATAATTATGGGGCCACTAGGCAAAAGTGCCTATAGGGTACATCTTAGCCTCGGTTTGAAATTTCCTTTCGCAGTATGGACCCTAGACGCAGTGCCAAACCTACGGATTTGGGTTCCCGAGGGACGTGGCCTCTTTGGGGGTCCCTGCATTTTGACATTCGACACCATGATATGAAATAATGTATTTAATACATAACGTAAACAAATCGGTGGCTCTCCTCAAGCTGGGGCCGGGGGTACTTTGAATTTGGACCCCCCCTCCCCCAACTAGGTACGCCTCTGCCTAGGCGGGTGATTAGTTCGTTATGAATAGCAATAATCATGTCACTGTAGAGATTAGGTTGCGACCCACTTTATCTAATAAAAGTAAGACATCGTCAAAATGACCGATGTACCAATACTTTGGACAAGACGAGGAGCCATCATATAATATGGAGATATTCCAACATGTACATCAGTAGTAGTGGTTGATTGTGTCACATTGGATGCTGGCAGATTTCTCGTTATCAAGCAAGTCATTTTTTTTAAAGGTATTCCAGCAATTTTTACAATATTGAAAGTCAGAGTTAAAACGTTAAAAAAAATGAAATAAAAGAGCCCTTGATTACTTTTTTTTTTGCCTCCAGCGCGTCTACTTCCGGTTTTGGTTGCTAAGTGAATAAAGTCGCGCAGTGATGAAGGTCAAATACAAAATAAAAATGTCCCACAGGCACGCCCAATGTTGACGTGATTTAAACTTCGCACATAAAAAATTTTCATTGAAGAGGATATGATCAATAGACAAAAATACACAGCTACTGAGCATTCATGAGAGTCACTACTGGGATTGATGACGTCATCTGTGATTTATTTATTTTTTTTATCCTGGTTAAGAGATTAAAATGTCTTTGCCCTCCTTCAACGTCAAGGTTATCCAAGGACATAGTCGTTCATGTTATGGGAGATACACAGATAGGCTGTCTATGTCTGCTAAGACATTTTATGATTATTTTTTTTTTTCCTTTTAAATATGAAGGTTATTCTAGGACACTATCATATAAGTCGTCCCTTTTAGCTGTAGGTCTGAACTCAGTCTGTGGTCAGCTATCTGGGGTGGGGGGGGGGGGCTGATGTCATCAGAAAATAAGTCTTCTTGTGTAAACAGAAAGACAGTCACATTAGGTTGTGTTGTGAGAAAGACTTCACTTCGGCACTTCTAAAACACTGAGTTTACTGAGTTTCGAATTATCTGATAACAATATTATTATCAAATTAATAAGAACTAGTTTATTTTTAAAAAAAAATAATTTGCGATCTACAAACTATACGGCAACACTGAATCTTTAATCAATAATTTACTGTGTCGACATGAGATGGCCTGCTATATTTGTGTAATGTAACTGACCCAATGGAATCCATTTAATATGACCAATAGAAAGACTTTCATTATTTCACTTTGCAATAACTGACTTAAATAAATCAATTTTTAATTGACAGATGGTGCATGTTTGTTGTTGTGTTCGATAGGCAGTACTTCTGTCTGTATATGAATATATATATATATATATATATATATATATATATATATATATATATATATATATATACTTATAAGACGCATTTGTTGTCTGTCTGTCTGTCTGTCTGTCTGTTCCCTTATAACTCAAGATCCAGATAATCAAAAAACGTGAAATTCGTTACACATACACATAATTACATGGGGAAGGTTATAGGACAGGTTTCGTTTCATCTGGATGGGTAGTTTAATTGTAATTAATTTTTTTTTTATTTTAGTATTTTACTATATTAAAGTAACCTCGACGGCGCCATAAATAAAATTCCTCTGTGACGTCATTTCCCAATGATCGAATAGAACTTGCGCGCTGGTGCTGTATTGTGCCTTAGTGATGCAAAGAATTGTTGATGTTTTTTCATGCTTCCCTATTTGTACAGCTTGAGGAAGTTAAAGGAATGAAGAAGGATGTTAGAAGAAGTGTGAAGCCATAATAAGTATATATATATATATATATATATATATATATATATATATAGAGAGAGAGAGAGATAGAGGGAGGGAGGGAGAGATAAAGAGAGAGAGAGGGGGCAGGGGGGAGAGAGAGGAAAGCAGGGTAGGAGGGAGGGAGGGAGGGGAGAGAGGGAGGGAGGGGGATGGACAGGGGGAGAGAAGGAGGGGGAGAGAGGGAGATGGGAGAGGGAGGGAGGGAGGGAGATGGGAGAGGGAGGGAGAGAGGGAGAGAGAAAGGGAGGGAAGGAAAGAGAAAGGAAGGGAGGGAGAGAGGGGGTAGGGAGGGAGAGAGGGGAGGGAGGGAGAGAGAGGGTGGGAGAGAGGGAGAGAGAGAGGGTGGGAGGGAGGGAGAGAGATAAAGAGTGAGGGGGGCAGGGAGGGAAAGGCGGAATGAGGGAGGGAGGAAGAGGGAGAGAGGTGGAGAGGGGAGGGAGGGAGAAAGAAGGGAGGGAGAGAGGGGTTAGGGAGGGAGAGAGAGGATGGGAGAAATGGGAGGAAGAGATAAAGAGAGAGAGAGAGAGAGAGGGGGCAAGGAGGGAGAGAGGGAAGGAGGAAGGGGGAGAGAGGGAGGGAGGGGAGATGGGAGAGGGAGGGAGAGAGGAAGGGAGAGAGGGGGTAGGGAGAAAACAGAAGGTAAACAGAAAACCTTATTTAAACCCGGGCAAAGCCGGGTACTTGCAACTAGTATATATATATATATTTATGTAATCTGTACTTGTTTGTACTTGTTAATGTATTACCCTGTGTTTATATATATATATATACACACACACACACACACACACACACACACACACACACAGAGGCCTTCTTATAGATTAGCAACCTAGGCATATGTCCTTAAGCATTATCCTTTCCACAAGTACACTCTGGAGCCGTACAACCTAAGCCTAGGGTTGGTTAGAGCGGGGGGGGGGCATTTTAAGTGTCATTTATATTTGGCTCATTTAAGTAGCGATGCAAAAACAACTAAAATTTGTCAAATGTAAAGACGCCACGTTCAATTTCGTCAAAAAGAAAAGATGAATATTCTATTAGCATTATCTCAGATAAATGACCAAAAATCAATAAAGTGGTCATTACAGACGATCATACTAATTGACTGTCCATGTACCTGTCTGGTGACAAGCAGGTGATGATGATATTCCATAATTTTCTATTACCAGACATTCCATTAACATCGATTTAAAAAGAAAATTAACACGAGGAAAAGAACAATTAGTGGGACTTGCTCGAGCCAAATGTCTCATTTGTTTGGAAACATTTTTGGCTTTCATCAATATGAGACTACGAAAGAATTTTCTTTGTTAAAATGGTGCCCTCTAGTGTTGAACGTGCGATGTATGTACAGAATGAAGATTTTTTTATCAGAATGACGTCATTTCCTGAAATTTTTTTCTCGCGCAAATTAACGAATGGTGAGATTGTGAACCAGAACGGACTAATTTATAAAAAAATAAAAAAATCAATGAATGAATAATAAATCAATATCTATTGATTGAGTTAGCAGGTATAACAAAAGAGCTATTAAGTTCTATCTATCTATCTATCTATCTATCTATCTATCTATCTATCTATCTATCTATCTATCTATCTATCTATCTATCTATCTATCTATCTATCTATCTATCTATCTATCTATCTATCTATCTATCTATCTATCTATCTCTATCTATCTATCTATCTATCTATCTATCTATCTATCTATCTATCTATCTATCTATCTATCTATCTATCTATCTATCTATCTATCTATCTATCTATCTATCTATCTATCTAGTCTTTCTAACTCTTTGTTTGAATGCTTATCATTTGCTTCATGGCGGTTTGGTAAAGCGTTCAACTTCACAGCTGACAGTGCCTGGTTTGATTACCCGTGAGGTCCAATGGATATTTCAGGTCTTGGATATACTTCCCTCTATACCTCAAAGGCTATGGCACTACAGCTATGGTAATGGTGAGAAAAGGGCACTGCGAAAACCGCCCCATTTGTGAATTATACGTTTTTTTCCCTCAGATTTATACTAAGTAGTCGACACTGTCTGATACACAGATCAAGGACTTTGCAAAGATGAAATTATGCAAGTAGTATAACCATCAAATAGTATAAATATGTTATATACTAATATATATATATATATATATATATATATATATATATATATATATATATATATGCGGGAGTGTGTGTGCGCGCGCACTCGTCAGTGTGTCAGATCTATTAACGAAATGTTTTTCTTATCGATCTAAGCTAACGGAACGATCTCTGTTACCTCCCACCCCACCCCCTTGTTCCACCCGCCAACCCTAACTCAATAACCCCTTTGAATGTTATCCACCTGTCTGTGTGTCTGTTTGTCTTCTCGATTAAATATTTCTTCCCCCCCCCCTCTGCATATTGCCAAAATGTCAGAACTGAAACAAATTGATTCAACACAAAACACACACATAGCACCGTCCTTGGTACACACATGTCTCTCAATTATCTCCAGTTTGGCCGCACATTTGAATGAAGATATTCCTCCTCCCATACCCCGACTTCCCCCCTATGACAACGACATGAAATAGTTTAATTATGGTAAGCACAGACACGGGATGATTAATAATGGCTTTATCTGACTTAGACACATATCGACATAATTGGAAATAATTTTCAGCGAAACGGTTGATTAGCACTTTACATTACATGAATCGTTGGATTAAAAAAAAAACAACGCGAGGTAGCGAGATCTTCTTTTAAGAAACAAAACAAAACAACTTATATCATTACTTTAACTTCTGATGTTTTTAAGATATTTCTATTTGCTCCAACCAACCCCCCCCACACACACACGCACACACACATACACACACACAGGCACACACACATAAACATACACACACCTCCTTCTCTTATTAAAAAAACCGAACGAGCGGACTAATACAAAAGAAACAATCCATTTTTTTTTTTAAATGTGGAGTTCTTAAAGAAAGAATAAGTCTGCAACTAATATCGTTTTTTTCCGCAAATGACACCTCTTTCATCCCCCACCCATCCGAGTGTGCAGTGGGTAAGGGGACACCGAGCGGTGGACATTGATAGATAGCCAGCCGCCTTCACTGCCCTTACCTTATGTCACGTACTACTGGACCGCCGTGAGCGCGAGACAACCAAAACACTTGTCAGGGGCGCTCTGAGCCTTTACAGCCTTTACAGGGCCCCGTGTGTGTGTGTGTGTGTGTGTGTGTGTGTGATGCCCCTTTCTTTCATCCTCACCTTATCCGATGGAGGCAACCTCGGAAGATATAGTGGGAACTTTCACCATAACCTGAAATTTCCATTGGTCCTCACCGGAGATCGAACCAGGGATCCTCAGGTTGACAGCCAAGCGCTTTACACCACCATCCGTTCCCTAAAAGCCCCAGCAACTTTAGACCGTTTTTTTTTACTTTAATCTAGGTCAATTCTTTGTGAGGGGGGGGGGGTTAGTCAAGGGGGGGGGGCTAGATTTTATGTCTGGGGAAATGGGCACTTAAATCTAAATTGATGACTGAGCCCCCAGGGTCGATGTGGCCCCAACAATGCGGCTGGTACAGTAAAGCAATCACAAAGTAACTGTCCGTAAAACTATCTTACTTGTTTAATGTAGGGTTAGAGCGCTCGACTGTCGACCAAAGGTCCTGGGTTGGAATCTCGGTGAGACCCTTTGGATTTTTTTCAGGTCGTTGTGAAAGTCCACCCAGCTTTAAATGGGTACCTGACTTTAAGTTGGGATAGTAAAGGCGGTTGGGCGTTGTGCTAGTCACACAAACCCTTTATATGCCGAGGTTATTGAAACGGTTGAATTCTGCACTTCATCTGCCCCGATGAGCCCTAAGGGGCTTAAGGGAACTTCTTAGCTTACATAGAGATGTGAAGTTTTTTTTTTTATAGATTTTTAATTTACAAATTGATGTTAATATATTAATTATCATACCATAACCACTTTATTTAATTCACTACTAAGCATATGTTATAAAAGTTACTTTTGGGTACCTCTAACTGTCAGATTAGTCGAGGAAATAGAAATTCAATCCACCCCATTCCCATTTTAAAACTTGAACTTTAGCCCGTCAACTTGTGGGCCTACCTTATTGAATGGATATGATACCAACAAAAAATAAAAACAAATAGTTTCTGACAATCAGAGTTTGACTGGTAATTGCATAAGGTATGTGATAATGAAATAAATAAATCATACATTCAATGAGAAGTTTAAAAAAATATTACGAATGAATTGAATCATTTACACATTTGAATGTGTCATACTCAAGATCGTGACGCTGAAGAAGAAAAGTGTCAAACAAAACAATATTGGTACATGGATCTGATGGCCTTAACCTCTGACCTTTTAGATTCTCTAAAGTGCCTTGGATCTTCCATCACTGACCTCTTTCTCCGTGCGTCTGAAACACTTAAGAGTGTTAGGTCTTCAATCTACGGTCCCAGTTTCAGATCGTTAGGTCATTTTATTTATTGACTGATCACATGAAAGGTAACTCCTGGAGACAAGGATGGGGGTATGGGGGGGTTGGGGTTAACAGAGTTGAATCGTTGTAGAGAGACAGCGTTGATGGGAGATTTTTGTATTGATCGCACTGCCGAATTTGTACCGACTATTTGCTTCAGTGTGGATTAAACGTTAGTAGTTTGGTCGGGGTGTTGTGTTTGCACGCTGTGGACTTAATGAAAAGAACATCAGCTGTTGCTCTGTTTTACACCATCGTCTGGTGTCTGGCGTATTGTGTACGCATTTTTAAAGAATGGTGTGCAATTTCTATTTGGTTTTTAGCACGTTGAAGTTAATATTCGCTACATTAAATTTTCGATTCTTCTATCCGTGATCAGACTGTGAGCGAATGTTCGCAGGTTTGAAGGCGCATGACTTGTTATGACAGTCCCGGGACTAAGTGTTTAGGTCCGATTTTCTTTCCCGTGTATTCTGTGTTGCCTCCACACCCTCGGGTTTCTTTTTGGTGGTGGGGGGGGGGGGTTAAGAAAATATTCCCAATAGTTGTTTGTAGGATCTCAGGAGAGAAATATATAGCATTGCATTAAATAGTAATATATTCAATTAGATTCGCATTTAAATGGTTATAAAACTGTGTCATAAATAATCTAAATAAACCCTATACTAGTAAATAGTTTTATTGAGCTAAGTGGTTCTGAAATTTGGCTCGCGACCCACTAGTGGGTAGCCAGCTGATTTGAACTGGGTCGCCAAACATTTTTGTATGTTATTATATTAAGAATAAAATACAAATGAATTTACCTTTCCTTGGGTCTAAAGTGTGTCTCTATTTCCGCACAGGTGGGTCGCGATAGCCGAAGTTTATTTTCTAATTGGGTCATGAATCGCAAAAGTTTGAGAACCACTGATAAATGATTTTTTTATTTTTTTGCGCCGCCAATGATCTCAAAGATTATTGAGACTGGGACAAATACACTATTTTTTTTTTTAAAGGGAGAGGGAGCGGGGTAAACATTTGTTTTCTACCCAGTGAAAATACATATTTGTTTATTTCATATTTATAGAACAGTGGGAATGTAACATTCTTAAAGAGGAGAAAGTGCCATAATAATGACAGTAAAACACAGATGTTATTAAAAAAAAATAAACAGCGACCTGCAAACAGTAGAGAACTCCTCAAAATGGAAAAACAATGTAGGCTTACATGTAGTATATGAGTGAATAGTCTCCCTTTTACCATTCACCTCAACAAATGTTAAAAAATAAAAATTTAAGTTCCCAAAGTCGTTTACCAATATATTCAAGTATTTTCTAGTTTACTACTCTCTCATTATGCAAGTATTTTCTAGTTTACTACTCTTTCATTAGGCAAAGTATTTTCTAGTTTACTACTCTCTCATTAGGCAAGTATTTTCTAGTTTACTACTCTTTCATTAGGCAAAGTATTTTCTAGTTTACTACTCTTTCATTAGGAAAAGTATTTTCTAGTTCACTACTCTTTCATTAGGCAAGTATTTTCTAGTTTACTACTCTTTCATTAGGCAAAGTATTTTCTAGTTCACTACTCTCTCATTAGGCAAAGTATTTTCTAGTTTACTACTCTCTCATTAGGCAAAGTATTTTCTAGTTCACTACTCTTTCATTAGGCAAGTATTTTCTAGTTCACTACTCTCTCATTAGGCAAAGTATTTTCTAGTTTACTACTCTCTCATTAGGCAAAGTATTTTCTGACTATTAAAGTACTCTCTCATGATTGTGTACAACACTTATTAATAAAATAAAACAATCAAGCTTTTACTGAAATAAAGTAAAAAAAAAACATAAATACAATAATACATTAGTACTTGCAGATGGACAAACTACATCCCGCTGGCCAGATCTGTACCTTCCGACTGTTAAACCCGGTACCACTCGTTTCAGAGGAAAGAACAGCCCTACCCTTTTATATTTCGACTTTTATCTTTCATGTACGTCGTTAGTTCTTGTTTACACAACATCTGTCTGCTCTTGATGCAGCCCACCGGTCAAAACTACAAACCCAATGTGGCCCGGGATTTAAATCGTTTGCCCACCCTCGATCTAGAACATCATCTATTTTTTTTTTCGCAATGTATTAATTGGTGTTGAGACAAATGACACACTGAGTCCAGTTTTAATTGGTGTTGAGACAAATGACACACTGAGTCCAGTATTAATTGGTGTTGAGACAAATGACACACTGAGTCCAGTATCAATTAGTGTTGAGACAAATGACACATTGAGTCCAGTATCATTTAGTGTTGAGACAAATGACACATTGAGTCCAGTATCAATTAGTGTTGAGACAAATGACACACTGAGTCCAGTATCAATTGGTGTTGAGACAAATGACACACTGAGTCCAGTATCAATTGGTGTTGAGACAAATGACACACTGAGTCCAGTATCAATTGGTGTTGAGACAAATGACACACTGAGTCCAGTATTAATTGGTGTTGAGACAAATGACACACTGAGTCCAGTATCAATTAGTGTTGAGACAAATGACACATTGAGTCCAGTATCATTTAGTGTTGAGACAAATGACACATTGAGTCCAGTATCAATTGGTGTTGAGACAAATGACACACTGAGTCCAGTATCAATTGGTGTTGAGACAAATGACACACTGAGTCCAGTATCAATTGGTGTTGAGACAAATGACACACTGAGTCCAGTATCAATTGGTGTTGAGACAAATGACACACTGAGTCCAGTATC
Source organism: Bulinus truncatus (assembly GCA_021962125.1). Taxonomy (NCBI): domain Eukaryota; kingdom Metazoa; phylum Mollusca; class Gastropoda; family Planorbidae; genus Bulinus; species Bulinus truncatus. The sequence goes on from JAGDYQ010000006.1 coordinate 87,241, forward strand.
AATTGGTGTTGAGACAAATGACACACTGAGTCCAGTATCAATTGGTGTTGAGACAAATGACACACTGAGTCCAGTATTAATTGGTGTTGAGACAAATGACACACTGAGTCCAGTATCAATTAGTGTTGAGACAAATGACACACTGAGTCCAGTATCATTTAGTGTTGAGACAAATGACACATTGAGTCCAGTATCAATTGGTGTTGAGACAAATGACACACTGAGTCCAGTATCAATTGGTGTTGAGACAAATGACACACTGAGTCCAGTATCAATTGGTGTTGAGACAAATGACACACTGAGTCCAGTATCAATTGGTGTTGAGACAAATGACACACTGAGTCCAGTATCAATTGGTGTTGAGACAAATGACACACTGAGTCCAGTATCAATTGGTGTTGAGACAAATGACACACTGAGTCCAGTATTAATTGGTGTTGAGACAAATGACACACTGAGTCCAGTATTAATTAGTGTTGAGACAAATGACACACTGAGTCCAGTATTAATTAGTGTTGAGACAAATGACACATTGAGTCCAGTATCATTAGTGATGAGACAAATGACACATTGAGTCCAGTAGCAATTAGTGTTGATACAAATGACACACTGAGTCCAGTATTAATTAGTGTTGAGACAAATGACACACTGAGTCCAGTATTAATTAGTGTTGAGACAAATGACACATTGAGTCCAGTATCATTAGTGTTGAGACAAATGACACATTGAGTCCAGTATCAATTAGTGTTGAGACAAATGACACACTGAGTCCAGTATTAATTGGTGTTGAGACAAATGACACACTGAGTCCAGTATTAATTAGTGTTGAGACAAATGACATATTGAGTCCAGTATTAAATAGTGTTGAGACAAATGACACACTGAGTCCAGTATTAATTAGTGTTGAGACAAATGACACATTGAGTCCAGTATCAATTAGTGTTGATACAAATGACACATTGAGTCCAGTATCAATTAGTGTTGAGACAAATGAAACACTGAGTCCAGTATTAATTAGTGTTGATACAAATGACACATTGAGTCCAGTATCAATTAGTGTTGAGACAAATGACACATTGAGTCCAGTATCAATTAGTGTTGAGACAAATGACACACTGAGTCCAGTATCAATTAGTGTTGAGACAAATGACACATTGAGTCCAGTATCAATTAGTGTTGAGACAAATGACACATTGAGTCCAGTATCAATTAGTGTTGAGACAAATGACACATTGAGTCCAGTATCAATTAGTGTTGAGACAAATGACACATTGAGTCCAGTATCAATTAGTGTTGAGACAAATGACACATTGAGTCCAGTATCATTAGTGTTGAGACAAATGACGCATTGAGGCCCACACCCATCCTTCCCTCCCCCGCCCGCCAACCCCCTTCCACTCAAGACATGCTCGAATCGCAGTAGGTCTCAATGTACATACAACAAACGTGACACTTCTCCCTATCCCCCCCCCCCCCCGTTAAACGCTTCTTTCCCAACCATACACCCCCATTCCAACAGTTCTTTTTTTTATAATTTTATAATGTATCATGTTTAACATGACGTATTTAAAAAAAAAAGAGAGACGTGAGGTTAAAAAAATAGCGGTGTTGCATCTCGAATCGTCTGCTTGACTCACCGCCCCCCCACCCCCTTTCCGCAACCATTAAAAAATCTTAATTCATTAATAAGAAATACTTGTTGTGTTTAGAATTTCCCAGCATTTCCTTTTTATTCAAGAAAGATTCATTTGTTGAACAAAATGCGCACCAAACATACTCTCATTTGGCATACAAAGAGACGGTCGATGACGCGCGCTGTTTTTTTATTTAACTCAGCAAATGTGTGACGTAGAACTCAGACTTTTTTTTAGCGATGTACGCTTTCAACTCGTGCGGTGTCGTGTATTTGTAAGGTGCAGACATGTAGCTTTTATTGCCATGAACATACTTTCACCGCATGGTGTGAAGGTCTGTCGGTCGAACCACCGTCTATGTTAGACGATGATGTATATAGATATAAGTTGTTATTGTGTTTTTTTTTTAAATATAGTTTTCTTTACTTTTATCCATGCCGTAGCCACATTGGTAATAACTGAATACATAAAGAATCATTATGATTGTTTTTCTATAAAAACCCAACAAAATAAAACCAACAGCTGTATTTCAATTAGAAACTGTTTTAAGTACAAGCAAAAAATGGAATTTAAATTTTTAAACTATATAATTTTCCGAAATTCATTTTCAGTGATATGGAAATAAACGATACGTAGCAGTAAAAAAATTTGTGAGAAAAAAAACGATTACCATTATTAAGCTGACATTTTAAGTTGAGTAAATTGGAATAATAACAATAAGAACACTTCCCATTTTATTTGTTTCTATTTTCTCTCCTTTCATTCTATCTCATGATTTGTCCCCTTGTTTATCAGAAAAATCAATAAAGTCATAAAATGGCTGACAAATCTCATTATCCCCCTAGACTGGTGGAAAACACGGGGGCCAAATTTCCCATTTTATGATCTTTTCGTCACAATAAAACAGAATGTCGCCTTACGATGATGACGGGAATTCGGAGAACTCATTGTAGATGTTAGGTGCAGTTTGGCTTTCTTTAAGAGAGGGAGGGAGATAGAGAGAGAGAGAGAGAGAGAGAGAGATAGAGAGAAGAAAGTGAGAAAGAAGCAAGATATAATAAGAGGAAAGATAGACTATGGAAAGACAATAAAGAGAGTGAAAAAAGTCGTATATGTATATAAAGAGAAAAAGAGAGTGTGAGAAAGAGAGAGAGAAAGAGAGAGAGAGTGAGTGAGAGAGAGAGAGAGAGAGAGAGAGAGAGAGAGAGAAAGAGAGAAGTCAGAGGTAGAGAGAGAGAGGGAGATACAAAAGATACACATGATAGAGATTGTGTTGAACATCTGGTTCTAAACTTTTGAAAACGAATTATTTCAACACCGAAGGTAAAATGTCAGCTGCACTTAGAAACCTTGAAATTATAGTAAAAAAAAAAACCTTTCAAAAAGTACTTTAATCTAGATGTACTTAAAGGTAAAAAATATATTTCTTAGACTTTGCTCATATATTTATTGATATTATGTGGACTAAAACAAAACTAAGCACCGATATGGAGTAACTAATATTTGCAATGAATACAGTTTGAAAGCTGTACAAAGTTTATAAAATAACATTGTTAAAATTGTGTCCTCTCATTAATTCAAGAGATACTATTTGGTGGTCTGTACTTTTATTAATAAGTCAATGTGTCTATGCCTAGTACCATCAGCCATATCAAGTTGATAAAAGTATTAAAAAAATATAACTTAATTCCAAACTAAAATACAAAATATTAAAAATTAATGTCATTTCTATAAAATTGGGTAAAAGAAACAAAACAAGTCCCGATAATGCGGTAAAGGGGGGGGGGAGGAAGGAGAGGGGTTGCTAAACAGTTGTTTCCCCTGGGCACCTTTTTTTTTAAAAAACGGGTTTTGATACAAACACATACATTGTGGCCAACAGCAGCTGCCCCACTATCATAATGTGTCAGTGTAGCCAACAATGTGAATCGTAAATTGTTGAGATTTCCAGTCACAACAATCTCTTGAGGTTTTTAAAATCATTCTGTCATTATTAACTGAGCGCCAGTGTAACTCAAAATAAAAAAAAATATCAACAGGTCTGATTCGATTACAGCAGCTGTTTCAAGTGACCAACAAGTACCACAAGATGATCATAACCATCTACTCGAAACGTATCACCAACGTAGACAACGGTTATCAAATGTTGAAAGAGAGGTACTTGATGAACACGGAGATAGAACACAGGGTGCTGCTGGACCTCAGGATTGACAAGTCGGAGCAGATTATACTGAAAGTGGTGAGTAGCTAATGGTGTTTATTAAAAGTGGTGAGTATCTTATTGTGTTTATTGATGATTATTTGTGATTATACTGAAAGTGGTGAGTCGCTTAAATGTTTATTAGTTTGTGATTAAGTTCCTATAGGTCCCATTAAAACAATAGTCGGACTGTTTATGTAGTACATTCTATTACCAACGCTATAGCCTAGCGTGCAGTGTCTACAAAGCTCCACGGAATGCATAGGTTGGCGACGTGATGGCATTTGAACCTGTAACGAACAACGCAGTAGTGTAGCTATGGAGAGGGCGCATTGGGGAAGGTCCACCCAGGGTGAAACTTTGCCAACAAAAAGGGGCGCCCTTTTCGCAACTTGAATATTTTTATTTTGGCACGGGAAAGGGGGCGGCATTTTTTATAGTCCGTCCCGTGCGCCACTAACGTTGATAAACTACCTCTATACAGCAGGTGTATCGAACTGTGTATCGAACTGTGTATCGAGCTGAGTATCGAGCTGTGTATCGAACTGTGTAACGAGCAGTGTATCGAACTGTGTAACGAGCAGTGTATCGAACTGTGTAACAAGCAGTGTATCGAACGGTGTAACGAGCAGTGTATCGAACTGTGTAACGAGCAGTGTATCGAACTGTGTAACGAGCAGTGTATCGAACTGAGTATCGAGCTGTGTACCGAACTGTGTAACGAGCAGTGTATCGAACTGTGTATCGAGCTGTGTAACGAGCAGTGTATCGAACTGTGTAACGAGCAGTGTATCGAACTGTGTAACGAGAAGTGTATCGAACTGTGTAACGAGCAGTGTATCGAACTGTGTAACGAGCAGTGTATCGAACTGTGTAACGAGCAGTGTATCGAACTGTGTAACGAGCAGTGTATCGAACTGAGTATCGAGCTCACAACCAAAGCGCCCATCTTATTGTGACAGAAATCAAAATGTATTTTATTCTCTTCAATTGGTGATTTCAAATCAATATTTAATTAATGTCTTTATCTACATGGCTATCATATTTCAAACATCGTGCTATCTGTCAGATAAATGATGAATAAAGTTTTCCTATCTGAGTCTTTTAATACATATAAAGATTCTATGCCTGTTTGATTTTTCACGGACAAAAAAACTGTTGCTGTTTACGACGTATGGTTGAAGTAAATAAGTCATTCAATGGACGTTAATTTGAACCGCTCGATATTTTAATGATGGGAATTGATTATTTGAAAGTCAGTATATTTATTGTCACCTTCAATGATTTTCTGCATTGCTTGTAGATGGGACACCGAAAGAGGGAGCTACCAGATCATATGTTCATGACCCCCAAATCCGGGGGCCCCATTTGTTGGATAAAGTCATGCTATGTTGTTAATGACATGCTATATTCGATTATAGCTGACATGCGATGTTGTTATTGACATACTGTAGTCCATTATAGCTGACATGCTATGTTGTTATTGACATACTATATTCGACTATAGCTGACATGCTATGTTGTTATTGACATGCTGTATTCGATTATAGCTGATATGCTATGTTGCTATTGACATGCTGTATTCGATTATAGCTGAATGCTCTGTTTTTATTGACATACTGTATTCGAATATAGCTGACATGCTATGTTGTTATTGACCTAGTTTATTTGAATATAGCTGACATGCTATGTTGTTATTGACCTAATGTATTCGAATATAGCTGAATTCATGTGTTGTTATTGACCTAATGTATTCGAATATAGCTGACATCATGTATTGTTATTGACCTAATGTATTCGAATATAACTGACATGCTATGTTGTTATTGACCTAATGTATTCGAATATAGCTGACATGCTGTGTTGTTATTGACCTAATGTATTCGACTATAGCTGACATGCTGTGTTGTTATTGACCTAATGTATTCGAATATAGCTGACTTACAATAATTGTTAATGAAATTTAAAATTTTTTTTAATTTAAAATACCGAATTCTTGACAGACACACATTTCTTACATCTTTTATTTTCTATTTAAAAATACAATTCTCTCAAAGAGTCCAAACAGACCACCGGGCCAGGTGAAATAGAGTTGACATATCTCTAGAGGCCATGACCTAATGGTGTATACATCCGCGCTTACTTTCCTCCATGCTTTCCTCTATCAAAACGTGTGACAATTTTACTATTTGTTTACACAGAGCCATACACTCTAAACTAAACAAAAACAAAACTTCAGAACTCAGCACATTTGAGACACCATTATCTCTTTCTTCAAGATACCTCTTTAGATAAATTATACCTCTTTAGATAAATTATACCTTTTCAGATAAATTATACCTCTTTAGATAAATTATACCTCTTTAGATAAATTATACCTCTTCAGATAAATTATACCTCTTTAGATAAATTATACCTCTTCAGATAAATTATACCTCTTTAGATAAATTATACCTCTCTAGATAAAAATTATGAAAAAATAATTAGTTTTGGGCTCCATAAAAATTGAATTAATTGACACGATCGTTTTAAAAAAATGTATTATCATCGCGAATACTCAAGTATTAAAATTTTGTAATCGATTGGACACTTTTAATAGTTGGCGATAATATGTCTACTGCCAGACAGTGTTACTCAAATAAAAGCATCTTAAAAAGAGGACGCAGTTGGAAAACTAGCTTAAAAAAAACAAAATGGTTACATCTTGCTTGGTTAGAACTAATTAGGTGTCCAGTTTATGGCACAAGGAACATTGAGTGCTTATTCACATCAGACCCTCGGACAAATTTGAGTGTAAATTGAGTGTTCAATAAAAACACAGACAGGCAAACACACACAGATGTTCATTTACACAAGAATAATAAAAAAAAAAGAAAGAAAAGTCTCCAGAGGTTTTCTTTGCTTCAGGCTGAGTCCACTTGATACAGAATTTATTTAGTTCTAATTGGACAGAGCAGTTCCAATAACTCAACATGTGTGTAAAGGTAGTGAGTAGTTTGATCAAAGAATCAAGATGATAGTAATGTATCACTAAATCTCAAGGAGTATAATAATGTAATAAAATAATAGCGATTTGGGTTTTGCGTTAAATCGAAAGTAAAGAGTTAATACAATAGCCCGAAACCAAAAATAACCTATCCTACCGATCAAGCATAAGGGGATATAACTCTTTGCAAATGTTTTGCAGGGTACATTAGCTTTCTGCTATTAATATATATTAATATAATACAAGTTATACCCCATCACATAGAGATATACCATAGTTTTTAGATTTTGAGTTTTTTTTATGAAATGGTCATATGGGTCTATTTATCTACGTTAAAACTCTCAGAATACTTTTGTATTTCTCAGCTATTGCCACCACTTTAGGAATATTTTCCGTAGTGTTTTTAATTGATAAACTAGAGCTACAGATATTCAATTACTACAATAGTGCACTTCAGTTGTTAGAATGTATTTGTAGTGCACATGTTCATTATTTATAAATTTTTGTTTAGACTTCTTGCAATGATTAATTGAGTTTCTAAATATTATATAAATAGATGGCATAAGCAATTGATGGCTTAGGATTGTTTTGTTTTCAATCGTTTTTAAAGACAAAACATTTCCTCCATTCAGAGGCTGCCACTAGTGTGTTTGGACCCCCAACCCTCCTTCCCCCCCCCCTTTGCACCATGGTCGGTGCGGGCTTAACCATAACAATCAATATATAAATATTACATTATTTGTCATTTAATTAAAGGTAAATAAACGTTAGTGTACGCCTTTGAGAGACAGATAACAAACATTCAGGAAACTTTCTCTTTAAATGTACCAAAAAAGTAAAGTTCACTTAGTCCTCAAGGACCATCAGGTCAGATGAAGTGTAGAATTCGTCTGCTACTATGAAGGGATTATATGGTTAGCACAACGCCCCAGCCGCCTTTACTTCCCCAACTTAAGTCAGGTACCCATTTCAAGCTGGGTGGACTTGTGGGGCGACTAAGCATCTAATTTCACCTGGAAAAATTCCATAATTATTGTTGTAACTCACAATTGTTGTAACTTACTATTGGTGTAACTTACTATTGTTGTAACTCACTATGTGGATGACTTAGTATGCACCTTACTGATCTGGTCCATTTATTGGACGCCTCATATCATCTCCAAATAATTTTAATATCAGCGTTAGAAGCCCAGTGTCCCTAATGTCCTCTTCCTGCTCGCCATCCTCACAAGGAGATCTATATAGGCTGACTCTATATACTCTCACTCTCTCCCTCTTTCCTTCTCATATATATATTTATACGTCCAGTTTATTATTGGTCAACTGTGTTAGTAGTACTTTTACCCACTCTATTTTTATTAATGGAGTAATTTGGGGCTCTTCGAGGGATAGCTTTTACCAATGATTGTAGTACAATTACTAATGCACGTATGGCGTGTCACGTCTTTGTACAATATTTGTTATTTACAAAAAAAAACTCTTATTTAAACTCTTTTACAGATGACTGACAGTGAAATCAACAATGGGAAATTTCATTTTTTGCTCGGAGATTTAGTAAGACTTATTTACTTCCTTCAATAGACATTAATTCTTCACTCACAATTCCAAAAAAGTTTTTTTTTCATTGCTTTTGTTCAGTACATAATGTTCACTACAATTTATTTAACACACTTTGTTCTTTTGAGTTTATTTAATTTATTTTTTAATTTAGACTTTGTTCATCAGAATATTTGTTTACTATAATAATGAAATTTAATAGGATGCAATTCTAATTTTTTAAAAAATTTTTGTTGTTTCTATTAAATAACGTACTATTTTCTTTTAAATCTTTACATTTCATGCAGTATGAAACCAATAATCAGTTTTATATTCAACCTTATGTGTGTGTTATGCAACATGAAAGCAATATTATGGTTTGATTATTTTAACGATTTTCCTGTCACACTATTGCAATATAAAAAGCACGTTCTAGTCTACATAAATAATTCATCCTGTCATGCAACATGAAAGCAATATTTAGTTCTACATTAATAACTAAATAATTCATCCTGTCATGCAACATGAAAGCAATATTTAGTTCTACATTAATAACTAAATAATTCATCCTGTCATGCAACATGAAAGCAATATTTAGTTCTAAATTAATAACTAAATAATTCATCCTGTCATGCAACATGAAAGCGATATTTAGTTCTACATTAATAACTAAATAATTCATCCTGTCATGCAACATGAAAGCAATATTTAGTTCTAAATTAATAACTAAATAATTCATCCTGTCATGCAACATGAAAACAATATTTAGTTCTACATTAATAACTAAATAATTCATAATATCATGCAACATGAAAGCAATATTTAGTTCTACATTAATAATTAAATAATTCATAATATCATGCAACATGAAAGCAATATTTAGTTCTAAATTAATAACTAAATAATTCATCCTGTCATGCAACATGAAAGCAATATTTAGTTCTACATTAATAACTAAATAATTCATAATGTCATGCAACATGAAAGCAATATTTAGTTCTACATTAACAGCTGTGTTTATCCTCCCAGGGGATGCTTGAGATGAACCTAACTAATTTTAAGATAGGGGGCGTGAACATAACTGGGTTCCAGCTGGTGGATCCCTTCAACTTTACATCGGAAGTGTTCCTGAGCAAATGGTCAACACTGGATCCCATTTACTGGCCTGGAGCTGGAACTAAACAGGTTCATGTAAGTTAGAATATTTTTAAAGCTATTATACACGCCACCCCCCATCCCACACCTTTCCCAATCGCACACAAGCCAAAAAAAAAAAGAATCATGCTCACTTTTTAAAAATGTTTGCAGTAATCGGCCTAGAGTGACGGACAGAGACGTCAGGTATACATCAAGTATTGATACGTCAAGTATTGATACGTCAAGTATTAATACGTCAAGTATCGATATGTCAATTATTAATGCGTCAATTATTGAAAAATCAAGTATTGATGCATCAAGTATTGATCTGTCAATTATTGATAGTCAAGTATTGATACGTCAACTATTGATATGTCAAGTATTGATATGTCAATTATTAATGCGTCAATTATTGAAAAATTAAGCATTGATACATCAAGTATTGATCTGTCAATTATTGATAGTCAGTATTGATAGTCAAGTATTGATACGTCAAGTATTGATACGTCAAATATTATTACATCACATATTGATAGTCTAGTATAGATACGTTAAATATTGATAAAATCATATATGTTGGTATTCATTAAAAACTGGTAAAATATACCAAATTATTTTCATTATTTTATATGATGTACTTCTAAAAATCTTTTTTGGTTCAGAAAAACGTTTTTTTAAGAAATTTTATTAATTTTTTTTGTTGTTTACATTTTATTTTATTGATGTTTGTAATAGTTTTTAACATATCGATTTTGTATAAATTAATCATAAATCACTTGATTTATTTATATTGAAATGACCTCTTTCATGACATCTCCTGACAGTATGAAGCAGCACTGGCTGCAGATGCTGTGCGATTGTTCAATAGTGCCTTTATGTCCATCATTAAGAAAGATCCCACTTTTCTCAAAAAGATTAGAACCACTGGGACCACGATGAAATGCACCGACGAGTCGGAGATTAAGATGGGTCACGGACATGTTGTGCTGGAGGAAATGAAGAAGGTAGATATTACATACATTATGTATACATTAGATGTACCCTGCAAAGCCTTTGCATAGAGTTATATCCCTTTAGGCTTGATTGGTAGGCCAGATTATTTTTTTGGTTTCGGGTAGATCCGATTTATTCTTGATTGTATTTTAAACTGTAATACCGTTGTATTAATTCTTTACTTTCGATTTAACGCAGAAGCCAAATCGCTATTATTTATATTATACTCATACACATACATACATTCAAACATTTAAATAAACGACAGGCAAAAGTACGAAATAGTAAAGAAACATCTGTCACATTTCCAGATTGTTGGAAAATGGATATGCAAGTACAGATCTTCGCAAGCTTCTATTATAAGTAAAGTAAAGTAAAGTTCCCTTAACCCTAACGGGCCATCGGGGCAGATGAAGTGTAGAATTCATCTGTTTCTATAACCTCGGCATATGAAGGGGTTGTGTGGTTAGCACAACGCCCAGCCGCCTTTACTTCCCCAACTTAAAGTCAGGTACCCATTTAAAGCTGGGTGGACTTGTGGGACGACTTTGAAACACATTTTCACCTAGAAAAATTAAATTCCACATGGTTCTCACCGAGGATCGAACCAAGGACTCTCAGGTCGACAGTCGAGTATCTACACCACTCGGCCACCCGTCCCACAGCTTCTATTATAGATAATAAAATATTCAGTCTGTTTGGAGCTACACGTCTCTCTTGCAATAAATATACAGATGCTAGATGGATAGAGAAATTTAGATGTCGTGTTATATCAAAAGATATTCGGATACTTGATAGAAAGACAGATAAACGGACTTTTACCAAGACGAAAAGACATCATGACAAAAAGAAAACTGATAGACAGAGAAACAGGTTTATAGATACATTGATTTTGTAAGGATTTCTTAAATTCTCTAAGCACTATAAGACTGTTTGCGTAGTGGTTTTCTTTCACGTCACCCTACCAATAGTGCACAGGCCTTGGAGGCACCATGAAGGACATGGCGGACAAACAGACAGACAAACAGAAAGACTGACAAAAAGATAGATATTAAGATAAATAGATAGATAGATTGATAGATTAAGCATATGAAAGATAACTTTTTATCTAAGATGAAATTCGAAGGTGTCACGGGTCATGTGGCTTTTAATGAATTGGGTCACAGGAAAGACTTCACTCTGGATGTGTACAATGTGGCCATGACAAGAGGTACTGCCAAGGTAAAAACTAAATGTGTATTCTTTTGAATGTTTAGTTTTCTGACATGTTATATGATATATACAATCCTGTCTAAACGTGTTTGTGCTCTACTTTTGTCTAAATGACCTGAAAAAAAACAACAAGTTTTTGAGATTGTTACATGTTTCCACTGTTATTGTGTTTTAGATTGGCTATTGGAACGAAAAAGAAGCTAAATTTCAAGCCCAAAATCCTCGGCTCTTCCAGAGCGACCCAGCGGTTGTCAATAGGACACGTATAGTGACCACTATAATTGTAAGTAATGAAATGGCTTAAGCCCTGCTCGATGTTTAAGTCAAATTGATGATATAACTTCCATAACTTGAACTGTCTTTTATTACAAATGACTCGTTCCTCCACATATAAAAAGCCTAATTCAACTTACTAACTGTTTCCACTTCCACAGAGTGCAAATAGTTCATTAGAAAAAAAAAGGAGTTAAATTTCCAATGAAGTAATGTTGAATTGAATGCTAGTGCGAAAACAAATACTTGGGTGAATGGATTTTCTCATTAGAAAGTGATTGTTTTGAATGTACATTGTACTTGTACGTAACTCATGTGATTGTTTTGAATGTACATTGTACAAGTACGCAACTCACGTGATTGTTTTGAATGTACACTGTACATGTACGCAGCTAATGTGATTGTTTTGAATGGACATTGTACAAGTACGCAACTCACGTGATTGTTTTGAATGTACATTGTACAAGTACGCAACTCACGTGATTGTTTTGAATGTACACTGTACATGTACGCAACTCATGTGATTATTTTGAATGTTCATTGTACATGTACGCAGCTAATGTGATTGTTTTGAATGGACATTGTACATGTACGCAACTCATGTGATTGTTTTGAATGTTCATTGTACATGCACGCAGCTAATGTGATTGTTTTGAATGTTCATTGTACATTTACGCAACTCATGTGATTGTTTTGAATGTACATTGTACATGTACGCAGCTAATGTGATTGTTTTGAATGGACATTGTACATGTACGCAACTAATGTGATTTTTTTGAGTATACATTGTATGCATCACGATTGTATATTATCTCTAATATACACATAATGTGACGGTGTAATTAATTGTGTTTTTGTGTTTAATGTCTCATGTAAAAAAAATTCAATGTGTACACGAATGTGAGGCCATAACTATATATGTGTATTTGTGGCCATGTCTATATATGTGTATTTGTATTTGCGGCCATGTCTATATATGTGTATTTGTATTTTCGGCCATGTCTATATATGTGTATTTGTATTTGCGGCCATGTCTATATATGTGTATTTGTATTTGTTGCCATGTCTATATATGTGTATTTGTGGCCATGTCTATATATGTGTATTTGTATTTGTGGCCATGTCTATATATGTGTATTTGTGGCCATGTCTATATATGTGTATTTGTGGCCATGTCTATATATGTGTATTTGTGGCCATGTCTATATATGTGTATTTGTGGCCATGTCTATATATGTGTATTTGTATTTGTGGCCATGTCTATATATGTGTATTTGTATTTGTGGCCATGTCTATATATGTGTATTTGTATTTGTGGCCATGTCTATATATGTGTATTTGTGGCCATGTCTATATATGTTTATTTGTGGCCATGTCTATATATGTTTATTTGTGGCCATGTCTATATATGTTTATTTGTGGCCATGTCTATATATGTTTATTTGTGGCCATGTCTATATATGTGTATTTGTGGCCATGTCTATATATGTTTATTTGTGGCCATGTCT
>JAGDYQ010000006.1:101219-142930 GCA_021962125.1 Bulinus truncatus
AGCGCTCTGCGATTCTGGGCCATGCTTACAAATTAAGTTTCATTATAACATTTTAAAAGCAAAATGGACGGGCTTTCTAATGATACTAAAGAAAAACCTACAAAATTAAAAAATCGCAAAATAATTAACTTTTTATTATGATTTTTTTATATTAAAAATATCGTTAAATATAATTTAATTAAATGTTTAGTATGGTTGTAAAGGGCATTCATTTTCGCACACATTGATATATTTGACATTACTGTAGGACGAATGGCCCAGAATCGCACGGAGATTGAAAATAGGATAGTCAAATTAGATCGCACGTCGGCCGGTAAAAAGTGACTTCGGTGATGGTTTTCATTTTAAAAATGTAACCTTTTGTTCTAAATCTACGTAATTAAAATTTACATATTATTGTAGGGCTTACAAAATACTTTAAAATGATATAATTGTTTATGAGATTTGATCAGTTTTAAGTAGAGAAATCATTAAGTTAAAACTATCCAAATATTGACTACAGTGACGCAAAACCACGATTTTGAGCCAGTTTGTGGTACCTACTAAGAAATATATTTTTTACCTTTAAGTACATCTAGATTAAAGTACTTTTTGAAAGTTTTTTTTTTACTATAATTTCAAGGTTTTCTAAGTGCAGCTGACATTTTACCTTCGGTGTTGAAATAATTCGTTTTCAAAAGTTTAGAACCAGATGTTCAACACAATCTCTATCATGTGTATCTTTTTTATCTCCCTCTCTCTCTCTACCTCTGACTTTTCTCTCTCTCTCTCTCTCTCTCTCTCTCACTCTTTTTCTCTTTATATCACATCATGTCAGCTATAGTCGAATACATTATGTCAATAACAACACAGCATGTCAGCTATAGTCGAATACAGTATGTCAATAACAACACAACATGTCAGCTATAGTCGAATACAGTATGTCAATAACAACATAGCATGTCAGCTATAATCGAATAAGCATGTCATTAACAACATAGCATGACTATTCCACAAATGGGGCCCCCGGATTTAGGGGTCATGAACATATGATCTGGTAGCTAGCTCCCTCTTTCAATGTCCCATCTACAAGCAATGCAGAAAATCATTTAATGTGACAATAAATATACTGACTTTCAAATAATCAATTCTCATTATTAAAATATCGAGCGGTACAAATTAACGTCCATTGAATGACTTATTTACTTCAACCATACGTCGTAATCAGCAACAGTTTATTTTTCCGTGAAAAATCAAACGGGCATAGAATCTTTATGTATTAAAAGACTCAGATAGGAAAACTTTATTCCTCATTTATCTGACAGATAGCACGATGTTTGAAATATGATAGCCATGTAGATAAAGACATTAATTATATATTGATTTGAAATCACCAATTGAAGAGAATAAAATACATTTTGATTTCTGTCACAATAAGATGGGCGCTTTGGTTGTGAGCTCGATACTCAGTTCGATACACAGCTCGATACACAGTTCGATACATAGCTCGATACACAGTTCGATACACAGCTCGATACACAGTTTGATACACCTGCTGTATAGGGGTAGTTTATCAACGTTAGTGGCACACTGGACGGACTATAAAAAATGCCGCCCCCTTTCCCGTGCCAAAATAAAAATATTCAAGTTGCGAAAAGGGCGCCCCTTTTTGTTGGCAAAGTTTCACCCTGGGTGGACCTTCGTCAATGCGCCTTCTCCATAGTTACACCACTGCGTTGTTCGTTACAGGTTCAAATGCCATCACGTCGCCAACCTATGCATTCCGTGGAGCTTTGTAGACACTGCACGCTAGGCTATAGCGTTGGTAATAGAAGGTACTACATAAACACTCCAACTATTGTTTTAATGGGACGCTATAGGAACTTAATCACAAACTAATAAACATTTAAGCGACTCACCACTTTCAGTATAATCACAAATAATCATTAATACACACAATAAGTGACTCACCACTTTCAGTATAATCACAAATAATCATTAATACACACAATAAGTGACTCACCACTTTCAGTACAATCACAAATAAACATTAATACACGCAATAAGTGACTCATCCCTTTCAGTACAATCACAAATAAACATTAATACACACAATAAGTGACTCACTACTTTCAGTATAATCACAAAATAAACATTAATACACACACTAAGTGACTCACCACTTTCATTATAATCACAAATAAACATTAATACACACACTAAGTGACTCACCACTTTCATTATAATCACAAATAAACATTAATACACACACTAAGTGACTCACCACTTTCATTATAATCACAAATAAACATTAATACACACACTAAGTGACTCACCACTTTCATTATAATCGCAAATAATCAATTATAAACACACAATAAGTGACTCACCACTTTCAGTATAATCACAAAATAAACATTAATACACACAATAAATGACTCACCACTTTCAGTATAATCACAAATAATCATCAATAAACACCATAAGCTACTCAGCACTTTCAGTATAATCACAAATAATCATCAATGAACACCATAAGCTACTCACCACTTTCAGTATAATCTGCTCCGACTTATCAATCCTGAGGTCCAGCAGCACCCTGTGTTCAATCTCCGTGTTCATCAAGTACCTCTCTTTCAACATTTGATAACCGTTGTCTACGTTGGTGATACGTTTCGAGTAGATGGTTATGATCATCTTGTGGTACTTGTTGGTCACCTGAAACAGCTGCTGTAATCGAATCAGACCTGTTGATAATTTTTTTTTTATTTTGAGTTACACCGGCGCTCAGTTAATAATGACAGAATAATATAAAAAAATCCAGAGATTGTTGTGATTAGAAATCTCAACAATTTACAATGGACATTGTTGACACATTCTGACAATGGAGCAGCTGCTGTTTGCCACAATGCAAGTGTTTGTATCAAAACCCGTTCTTAAAAAAAAGGTGCCCATGGGAAACAACTGTTTAGCAACCTCCCCCCCCCCCCATTTACCGCTTTATCCGGACTTGTTTCGTTTCTTTTACCCAATTTTATAGAAATGACATTCATTTTTAATATTTTGTATTTTTAGTTTGGAATCATATATAATAATACTCATTTCCAATGTGCGTTAAATCGAAAGTAAAGAATGAATACAACAGTATTCCAGTTTAAAATACAACCATGAAAAAAAAATCGGATCTGCCCGAAACCGAAAAATAACCTAGCCTACCGATCAGGCCTAAGGGGATATAACTCTATGCAAAGGTTTTGCAGGGTACAGCTAATAAAGTTATATTTTTTTTAATACTTTTATCAACTTGATATGTCTGATGGTACTAAGCATAGACACATTGACTTATTAATAAAAGTACAGATCACCAAATAGTATCTCTTGAATTAATGAGAGGACACAATTTTAACAATGTTGTTTTATAAACTTTGTACAGCTTTCAAACTGTATTCATTGCAAATATTAGTTACTCCATATCGGTGCTGAGTTTTGTTTTAGTCCACATAATATCAATAAATATATGAGCTAAGTCTAAGAAATATATTTTTTACCTTTAAGTACATCTAGATTAAAGTACTTTTTGAAAGTTTTTTTTTTACTATAATTTCAAGGTTTTCTAAGTGCAGCTGACATTTTACCTTCGGTGTTGAAATAATTCGTTTTCAAAAGTTTAGAACCAGATGTTCAACACAATCTCTATCATGTATATCTTTTGTATCTCCCTCTCTCTCTCTACCTCTGACTTTTCTCTCTCTCTCTCTCTCTCTCTCTCTCTCTCTCTCTCTCTCTCTCACTCTCTTTTTCTCTTTATATACATATACGACTTTTTCACTCTCTTTATTGTCTTTCTATAGTCTATCTTTCCTCTTTTTATATCTTGCTTCTTTCTCACTTTCTTCTCTCTATTTCTCTCTCTCCCTCCCTCTCTTAAAGAAAGGCCAGACTGCACCAAACATCTACAATGAGTTTCTGAATTACCGTCATCATCGTAAGGCGACATTCTGTTTTATTGTGACGAAAAGATCATAAAATGGGAAATTTGGCCCCGTGTTTTCCACCAGTCTAGGGGGATAATGAGATTTGTCAGCCATTTTATGACTTTATTGATTTTTCTGATAAACAAGGGGACAAATCATGAGATAGAATGAAAGGAGAGAAAATAGAAACAAATAAAATGGGAAGTGTTCTTATTGTTATTATTTCAATTTACTCAACTTAAAATGTCAGCTTAATAATGGTTATCGTTTTTTCTCACAAATTTGTTTACTGCTACGTATCGTTTATTTCCATATCACTGAAAATAAATTTCGGAAAATTATATAGTTTAAAAATTTGAATTCCATTTTTTGCTTGTACTTAAAACAGTTTCTAATTGAAATACAGCTGTTGGTTTTATTTTGTTGGATTTTTATAGAAAAAACAATCATAATGATTCTTTATGTATTCAGTTATTACCAATGTGGCTACAGCATGGATAAAAGTAAAGAAAACTATATTTTAAAAAAACACAATAACAACTTATATCTGTATACATAATCGTCTAACATAGACGGTGGTTCGACCGACAGACCTTCACACCGTGTGGTGTAAAGTATGTTCATGGCAATAAAAGCTACATGTCTCCACGTTACAAATACACGACATCGCACGAGTTGAAAGCGTACATCGCCAAAAAAAAAGTCTGAGTTCTACGTCACACCTTTGCTGAGTTAAAAAAAAAAAACAGCGCGCGTCATCGACCGTCTCTTTGTATGCTAAATGAGAGTATGTTTGGTGCGCATTTTGTTCATCAAATGAATCTTTCTTGAATAAAAATGAAATGCTGGGGAATTCTAAACACAACAAGGATTTCTTATTAATGAATTAAGATTTTTTAATGGTTGCGGAAAGGGGGGGGGGGGGGGGTCAAGCAGACGATTCTAGATGCAACACCGCTATTTTTTTTCGCGATAGGACCTCTGAGGGCCGGACTTCAGGGCTCCTAAGGGGCTTATATATTATATACACACCTTGTACGTTCAATAACCCATTTATTTGGTGCGAAATACTGCAGCACGTAGTTTCACCAAGATTTATTAAGAAACTCATCAAATGAAATAGTAAGCTTGTGTTCTGAGTTTAATTGAAAGTATCAGAGCTATGCAACAATTGACGGAGTTTTCGGACGATTAAATGACTACAATTTCGAATGTTTTCAATTATGAGTCCTATTTCAGTAACCACAAACCACTTGTAGTTAGATTTAAGAGAAAATATTTTTTTTTCAAATATAAAGAAACGTCTTTATAATATTTTTTTTACAGATATATGCATTACACAATTGAATTTATAAACATTTCCAAAATTTACAAATATTTACTGAAAGCTAACAAACGTACTGATACATAACATGAAAATGCGCTAACACGTCCTGTGTCCAGAATGGAACAGGCTTAATTGCTTGTTTTACTTATGATCGATGGTATTTTAATTGATATTTCTATAAATATAGATTTATTACTTATTAATGTGTTAAATGTTATGATATTTTAAATTTGGGCCAAATTCGGATAATGATATTAATGATAGAAAAAATAATTAATTGTTTTATATATGTATAAGATTCAGCTTACAAGTGAATTGAAGAGCATTTCATAATATTACATTTAGCGTAGTGGTCGTGATCACCGTCCAGTTTAATCCCCTGTCAATGTTTTAACTTTTCAACTTCTTCAGTTTTTAAGAAGCGAAATGTGATATTATTTGGGGGATATTTGAACTTATTTCTAAACAGGGCTCCTAAGGGGCTTATATATTATATATATATAGCCCCATTTTACACCTTGTACGTTCAATAACCTATTCATTTGGTGCGAACTACTGCAGCACGTAGTTTCACCAAGATTTATTAAGAAACTCATCAAATGAAATAGTAAGCTTGTGTTCTGAGTTTAATTAAAGTATTAGAGCCATGCAACAATTGTCGGAGTTTTCGGACGATTAAATGACTACAATTTCGAATGTTTTCAATTATGAGTCCTATTTCAGTAACCATAAACCACTTCTAGTTAGATTTAAGGGAAAAGAATTTTTTTTTCAAATATAAAGAAACGTCTTTATAATATTTTTTTTTTACAGATATATGCATTACACAATTGAATTTATAAACATTTCCAAAATTTACAAATATTTACTGAAAGCTAACAAACGTATTGGTACATAACATGAAAATGCGCTAACACGTCCTGTGTTAAACATGATAAATTATAAAATTAAAAAAAAAAAAAGAACTGTTGGAATGGGGGTGTAGGGTTGGGAAAGAAGCGTTTAACGGGGGGGTGGGAGGGGGGGGAGGGAGAAGTGTAACATGGTATTGTTAACAGGGTTTGTGGTAAGTACATTGAGACCCACAGCGATGCGAGCATGTCTTAAGAGTGGAAGGGGGTTTGCGGGCGGGGGAGGGAGGGAGGAAAGGATGGGTGTGGGGCTCAATGTGTCATTTGCCTCAACACTAATTGATACTGGACTCAATGTGTCATTTGTCTCAACACTAATCGATACTGGACTCAATGTGACACTTGTCTCAACACTAATCGATCATTTGTCTCAACACTAATTGATACTGGACGCAATGTGTCATTTTATCTCAACACTAATTGATACTGGACTCAGTGCGTCATTTGTCTCAACACTAATTGATACTGGACTCAGTGCGTCATTTGTCTCAACACTAATTGATACTGGACTCAACGTGTCATTTGTCTCAACACTAATTAATACATTGCGAAAAAAAAATAGATCGGTAATAAAAAAAATTAGATGATGTTCTAGATCGAGGGATCGAGGGTGGGCAAACGATTTTAATCCCAGGCCACATTGGGTTTGTAGATTTGACCGGTGGGCTGCACCAAGAGCAGACAGATGTTGCGTAAACAAGAACTAACGTACATGAAAAATAAAAGTCGAAATATAAAAGGGTAGGGCTGTTCTTTACTCTGAAACGAGTGGTGCCGGGTTTAACAGTCCGACGGTACAGATCTGGCCCGCGGGATGTAGTTTGTCCATCTGCAAGTACTAATGTATTATTTTATTTATGTTTTTTTTAGTTTATTTCAGTAAAAGCTTGGTTGTTTTATTTTATTAATAAGTGTTGTACACACTCATGAGAGAGTACTATAATAGTCAGAAAATACTTTGCCTAATGAGAGAGTAGTAAACTAGAAAATACTTGCCTAATGAGAGAGTAGTAAACTAGAAAATACTTGCCTAATGAGAGAGTAGTAAACTAGAAAATACTTGCCTGATGAGAGAGTAGTAAACTAGAAAATACTTGCCTGATGAGACAGTAGTAAACTAGAAAATACTTGCCTAATGAGAGAGTAGTAATCTAGAAAATACTTTGCCTAATGAGAGAGTAGTCAACTAGAAAATACTTGCCTAATGAGAGAGTAGTAAACTAGAAAATACTTGAACTTTAATTTTTATTTTTTAACATTTGTTGAGGTGAATGGTAAAAGGGAGACTATTCACTCATATACTACATGTACATTGTTTTTCCATTTTGAGGAGTTCTCTACTGTTTGCAGGTCGCTGTTTATTTATTTTTTAATAACATCTGTGTTTTTACTGTCATAGTTATGGCACTTTCTCATCTTTAAGAATGTTACATTCCCCACTGTTCTATAAAATAAACAAATATTTATTTTCACTGAGTAGAAAATAAATGTTTACCCCCACCTCCTCTCCCTTTCCCCTTTAAAAAAAAATTTGTGTATTTGTCCCAGTCTCAATAATCTTTGAGATCATTGGCGGCGCAAAAAAAAAAAATCATTTATCAGTGGTTCTCAAACTTTTGCGACTCATGGCCCAACTAGAAAATAAACTTCGCCTATCGCGACCCATCTGTACGGAAATAGAGAAAAACTTTAGACCCAAGGAAAGGTATATTCATTTGTATTTTATTCTTAATATAATAACATACAAAAATGTTTGGCGACCCACTTCAAATCAGCTGGCTACCCACTAGTGGGTCGCGAGCCAAAATTCAGAACCACTTAGCTTAATAAAACTATTTACTAGTATAGGGTTTATTTAGATTATTTATGAAACAGTTTTATAACCATTTTAATGCGAATCTAATTGAATACATTACTATTTAATGCAATGCGATATATATCTCCTGAGATCCTACAAACGTTTATTAGGAATATTTTCTTACCCCCCAAAACCGAGGGTGTGGAGGCAACACAGAATACACGGGAAAGAAAATCGGAGCTAAACACTTAGTCCCGGTACTGTCATAACAAGTCATGCGCCTTCAAACCTGCGAACATTCGCTCACGGTCTGATCATGGATAGAACAATCGAAAATTTAATGTAGCGAATATTAACTTCAACGTTCTAAAAACAAAATAGAAATTGCACACTATTCTTTAAAATGCGTACACAATACGCCAGACACCAGACGATGGTGTAAACAGAGCAACAGCTGATGTTCTTTTCATTAAGTCCACAGCGTGCAGTAATGTGTGACTGACGTAGTTGTCAATTCGTTCAAACCTGCGACCAACAAAACACCCCGACCAAACTACTAACGTTTAATCCACACTGAAGCAAATAGTCGGTACAAATTCGGCAGTGCGATCAATACAAAAATCTCCCATCAACGCTGTCTCTCTACAACGATTCAACTCTGTTAACGCCTACCCCCATCCTTGTCTCCAGGAGTTACCTTTCATGTGATCAGTCAATAAATAAAATGACCTAACGATCTGAAACTGAGACCGTAGATTGAAGACCTAACACTGTTAAGTGTTTCAGACGCACGGAGAAAGAGGTCAGTGATGGAAGATCCAAGGCACTTTAGAGAATCTAAAAGGTCAGAGGTTAAGGCCATCAGATCCATGTACCAATATTGTTTTGTTTGACACTTTTCTTCTTCAGCGTCACGATCTTGAGTATGGCACATTCAAATGTGTAAATGATTCGATTCATTCGTAATATTTTTAAACTTCTCATTGAATGTATTATTTATTTATTTCATTATCACATTCCTTATGCAATTCCTTATGCAACTTTGATTGTCAGAAAGTATTTGTTTTTATTTTTTGTTGGTGTCAGATCCATTCCATAAGGTAGACCCACAGGTTGACGGGCTGAAGTTCAAGTTTTAAAATGGGAGGGGGGTGGATTGAATTTCTATTTCCAGCACTAATCTGACAGTTAGAGGGACCCAAAAGTAACTTTCATAACATATGCATAGTAGTGAATTAAATAAAGTGGTTCTGGTATGATAATTAATATATTAACATCAATTTGTAAATTACAAATCTATAAAAAAAACTTCACATCTCTATGTAAGCTAAGAAGTTCCCTTAAGCCCCCTTAGGGCTCATCGGTGCAGCTGAAGTGCAGAATTCAACCGTTTCAATAACCTCGGCATATAAAGGGTTTGTGTGATTAGCACAACGCCCAGCCGCCTTTACTCACCCAACTTAAAGTCAGGTACCCATTTAAAGCTGGGTGGACTTGGGGACTTTCACAACGACCTGAAAAAAATCCAAAGGGTCTCACTGAGATTCGAACCCAGGACCTTTGGTCGACAGTCGAGCTCTCTAACCCTACATTAAACAAGTAAGATAGTTTTACGGACAGTTACTTTGTGATTGCTTTACTGTACCAGCCGCATTGTTGGGGCTACAACGACCCTGTAGGCTCAGTATTCAATTTAGATTTAAGTGCCCATTTCCCCTAGACATAAAATCTAGGCCCTCACCTGACTAAACCGCCCTCACAAAGAATTGACCTAGATTAAAGTAAAAAAAAAAAAAGGTCTAAAGTTGCTGAGGCTTTTAGGGAACGGATGGTGGTGTAAAGCGCTTGACTGTCAACCTGAGGATCCCTGGTTCGATCTCCGGTAAGGACCAATGGAAATTTCAGGTTATGGTGAAAGTTCCCACTATATCTTCCGAGGTTGCCTCCATCGGATAAGGTGAGGATGAAAGAAAGGGGCATTACACACACACACACACACACACGGGGCCCTGCAAAGGCTCAGAGCGCCCCTGAAAAGTGTTTTGGTTGTCTCGCGCTCACGGCGGTCCAGTAGTACGTGACATAAGGTAAGGGCAGTGAAGGCGGCTGGCTATCTATCAATGTCCACCGCTCGGTGTCCCCTTACCCACAGCACACTCGGATGGGTGGGGGGATGAAAGAGGTGTCATTTGCTGGGGATGAAAGAGGTGTCATTTGCTGGTGATGAAAGAGGTGTCATTTGCGGAAAAAAAACGATATTAGTTGCAGACTTATTCTTTCTTTAAGAACTCCACATTTAAAAAAAAATGGATTGTTTCTTTTGTATTAGTCCGCTCGTTGGGTTTATTTATAATAAGAGAATGAGGAGTGTGTGTGTTTATGTGTGTGTGTGCCTGTGTGTGTATGTGTGTGTGTGCGCCTGTGTGTGTATGTGTAAAGTAATGATATAAGTTGTTTTGTTTTGTTTCTTAAAAGAAGATCTCGCTACCTCGCGTGGTTTTTTTAATCCAACGATTCATGTAATGAAAAGTGCTAATCAACCGTTTCGCTGAAAATTATTTCCAATTATGTCGATATGTGTCTAAGTCAGATAAAGCCATTATTAATCATCCCGTGTCTGTGCTTACCATAATTAAACTATTTCATGTCGTGTCATGGGGGAAGTCGGGGTATGGGAGGAGGAATATCTTCATTTGAATGTGCGGCCAAACTGGAGATAATTGAGAGACATGTGTGTACCAAGGGCGGTGCTATGTGTGTGTTTTGTGTTGAATCAATTTGTTTCAGTTCTGACATTTTGGCAATATGCAGAGGGGGGAAAAAAAAGGAAATATTTAATCGAGAAGACAAACAGACACACAGACAGGTGGGTAACATACAAAGGGGTTATTGAGTTAGGGTTGGCGGGTGGAACAAGAGGGTGGGGTGGGAGGTAACAGAGATCGTTCCGTTAGCTTAGATCGATAAGAAAAACATTTCGTTAATAGATCTGACACACTGACGAGTGCGCGCGCACACACACTCCCGCATATATATATATATATATATATATATATATATATATATATATATATATATATATATTAGTATATAACATATTTACACTATTTGATGGTTATACTACTTGCATAATTTCATCTTTGCAAAGTCCTTGATGTGTGTATCAGACAGTGTCGACTACTTAGTGTAAATCTGAGGGAAAAAAACGTATAATTCACAAATGGGGCGGTTTTCGCAGTGCCCTTCTCTCACCATTACCATAGCTGTAGTGCCATAGCCTTTGAGGTATAGAGGGAAGTATAACCAAGACCTGAAAAATCCATTGGACCTCACGGGTAATCAAACCAGGCACTGTCAGCTGTGAAGTTGAACGCTTAACCAAACCGCCACCCGTCTGCTATAGATACATAGAATAAAAATAATTGGAAAAATCAAGCAAATGATAAGCATTCAAACAAAGAGTTAGAAAGCCTAGATAGATAGATAGATAGATAGATAGATAGATAGATAGATAGATAGATAGATAGATAGATAGATAGATAGATAGATAGATAGATAGATAGATAGATAGAACTTAATAGCTCTTTTGTTATACCTGCTAATTCAATCAATAGATATTGATTTATCATTCATTGATTTTTATATTTTTTAATAAATTAGTCCGTTCTGGTTCACAATCTCACCATTCGTTAATTTGCGCTAGAAAAAAATGTCAGGAAATGACGTCATTCTGAAAAATCTTCATTCGGTACATACATCGCACGTTCAACACTAGAGGGCACCATTTTAACAAAGAAAATTATTTCGTAGTCTCATATTGATGAAAGCCAAAAATGTTTCCAAAGAAATGAGACATTTGGCTCGAGCAAGTCCCACTAATTGTTCTTTTCCTCGTGTTAATTTTCTTTTTAAATCGATGTTAGTGGAATGTCTGGTATTAGAAAGTTATGGAATATCATCATCACCTGTTTGTCACCAGACATGTACATGGACAGTCAATTAGTATGATCGTCTGTAATGACCACTTTATTGATTTTGGTCATTTATCTGAGATAATGCTAATAGAATATTCATCTTTTCTTTTTGGCGAAATTGAACAGACATTTGACAAATTTTAGTTGTTTTCGTATCGCTACTCAAATGAGCCAAATATAAATGACACTTAAAATGCCCCCCGCCCGCTCTCACCACCCCTAGGCTTAGGTTGTAAGGCTCCAAAGTGTACTTGTGGAAAGGATAATGCTTAAAGGCATATGCCTAGGTTGCTAATCTATAAGAAGGCCTCTGTGTGTGTGTGTGTGTGTGTGTGTGTGTGTGTGTGTGTAAACACAGGGTAATAAATTTCAATGAGGACTGATACATTAACAAGCACAAACAGTTACAGATTACATAAATATATATATATATATACTAGTTGCAAGTACCCGGCTTTGCCCGAGTTTAAAATAAGGTTTTCTGTTTACCTTCTGTTTTCTCCCTATCCCCTCTCTCCCTTCCTCTCTCTCCCTCCCTCCCTACCCCTCTCCCCCTTTCCCTCCCTCCCATCTCTCTCCCATCTCCCTCTCTCCCCTCTCCCCCTCCTTCTCTCCCAACGTCCATCCTCCCTCTCTCCTTCCCTCCCCTCTCTCCCTCCCTAACCCCTTCTCTCCCTCCTTTCTCCCTCCCTCCCCTTTCCACCTCTCTCTCTCCCTCCCCCTCTCTCCCCCTTCCTCCCTCCCTCATTCCCTCTCTCTCCCTCCCTGCCCCCCTCACTCTTTATCTCTCTCTCCCTCTCTCCCACCCTCTCTCTCCCTCCCTCCCCCCTCTCTCTCTCTCCCTACCCGCTCTCTCCCTCCCTTCCTTTCTCTCTCCATCTCCCCCTACTCCCTCTCCCATCTCCCTCTCCCCCTGCTCCCTCTCCCATCTCCCTCTCTCCCCCTTTTCTCCCTCCCTCCCCTTTTCACCTCTCTCTCCCTCCCCCTCTATCTCCCTTCCTCCCTCCCTCATTCCCTCTCTCTCCCTCCCTGCCCCCCTCACTCTTTATCTCTCTCCCTCCCTCTCTCCCACCCTCTCTCTCTCCCTCCCTCCCCTCTCTCTCTCCCTACCCCCTCTCTCCCTCCCTTCCTTTCTCTCTCCATCTCCCCCTACTCCCTCTCCCATCTCCCTCTCCCCCCTGCTCCCTCTCCCATCTCCCTCTCTCCCCCTTTTCTCCCTCCCTCCCCTTTCCACCTCTCTCCCCCTTCCTCCCTCCCTCATTCCCTCTCTCTCCCTCCCTGCCCCCTCACTCTTTATCTCTCTCCCTCCCTCTCTCCCACTCTCTCTCTCTCCCTCCCTCCCCCTCTCTCTCCCTCCCTACCCCCTCTCTCCCTCCCTTCCTTTCTCTCTCCATCTCCCCCCTACTCCCTCTCCCATCTCCCTCTCCCCCCCCCATCTCCCTCTCTCCCCCTCCTTCCCTCCCTCCTACCCTCCTTTCCTCTCTCTCTCCTCCTGCCCCCCTCTCTCTCTCTTTATCTCTCTCCCTCCCTATCCCTCTCTCTCTCTCTCTTTCTCTCTCTGTCTCTCTCTCTCTCTCTCTCTCTCTATATATATATATATATATATATATATATATATATATATATACTTATTATTATGGCTTCACACTTCTTCTAAAATCCTTCTTCATTCCTTTATCTTCCTCAAACTGTACAAATCAGGGAGCATGAAAAAACAACAACAATTCTTTGCATCACAAAGGCACAATACAGCACCAGCGCGCAAGTTCTATTCGAATCGGGAAATGACGTCACAGAGGAATTTTATTTATGGCGCCGTCGAGGTTACTTTAATATAGTAAAATACTAAAATAAAAAAAAAATAATTACAATTAAACTACCCATCGAGATGAAACGAAACCTGTCCTATAACCTTCCCCATGTAATTATGTGCATGTGTAACAAATTTCACATTATTTGGTTATCTGTATCTTGAGTTATAAGGGAACAGACAGACAGACAGACAGGCAGACAGCAAATGCCTCTTATAGGTATAGATATACAGACAGAAGTACTGCCTATCGAACACAACAACAAACATGCACCATCTGTCAATTAAAAATTGATTTATTTAAGTCAGTTATTGCAAAGTGAAATAGTGAAAGTCTTTCTATTGGTCATATTAAATGGATTCCATTGGGTCAGTTACATTACACAAATATAGTAGGCCATCTCATGTCGACACAGTAAACTATTGATTAAAGATTCAGTGTTTCATGTCGACACAGTAAATTATTGATTAAAGATTCAGTGTTGCCGTATAGTTTGTAGATCGCAAATTATTATTTTTTTTTAAATAAACTAGTTCTTATTAATTTGATAATAATATTGTTATCATATAATTTCGAAACAGTAAACTCAGTGTTTCAGAAGTACCGAAGTGAAGTCTTTCTCACAACACAACCTAATGTGACTGTCTTTCTGTTAACACAAGAAGACTTATTTTCTGATGACGTCAGCCCCCTACCCCCAAATAGCTGACCACAGACTGAGTTCAGACCTACAGCTAAAAGGGACGACTTATATGAGTAACCTTCATATTCAAAAGGAAAAAAAAATTAATCATAAAATGTCTTAGCAGACATAGACAGCCTATCTATATAGCTCCCATAACATGAACGACAATGTCCTTGGATAACCTTGACGTTGAAGGAGGGCAAAGACATTTTAATCTCTTAACCAGGATAAAAAAATAAATAAATCACAGATGACGTCATCAATCCCAGTAGTGACTCTCATGAATGCTCAGTAGCTGTGTATTTTTGTCTATTGATCATATCCTCTTCAATGAAAATATTTTTTATGTGCGAAGTTTAAATCACGTCAACACTGGGCGTGGCTGTCGGACATTTTTATTTTGTATTTGACCTTCATCACTGCGCGACTTTATTCACTTAGCAACCAAAACCGGAAGAAGACGCGCTGGAGGCAAAAAAAAAGTAATCAAGGGCTCGTTTATTTCATTTTTTTTTTTAAGTTTTAACACTGACTTTCATTTTTGTGAAAATTGCTGGAATACCTTTAAAAAAATAACTAGCTTGATAACGAGAAATCTTTCATCATCAAACGTGATACAGGCAGCCACTACTGATTTACATGTTGGAATATCTCCATATTATATGATGGCTACTCGTCTTGTCCAAAGTATTGGTACATCGGTCATTTTGACGATGTCTTACTTTTATTAGATAAAGTGGGTCGCAACCTAATCTCTACAGTGATAGGATTATTGCTATACATAGTGAACTAATCACCCGCCTAGGCAGAGGCGTACCTAGTTGGGGGGGGGGTCCAAATTCAAAGTCCCCCGGGCCCCAGCTCTAGGAGAGTCACCGATTTTTTTACGTTATGTATTAAGTACATTATTTCATATCATGGTGTCGAATGTCCAAATGCAGGGACCTCAAAGAAGCCACGTCCCTCCGGGATCCCAAATCCGTAGGTTCGGCACTGTGCCTAAGGTCCATACTGCGAAAGGAAATCCTTTAAGTATTAATTAAAATTTCAAACCGAAGCTAAGATGTACCCTACAGGCACTTTTGCCTAGTGGCCCCATAAATATTTTCATAGTACGTATTAACTACCTTGTGTCAGTGGAAACCATTTTGGACATTCTTCACATCTACAAAATAGATATTCTACATGTTTCAATTTTATAAACTCCTGGTAATTCATTATGGCATAATGTCTTATCGTCAAAATAAACGTCCAGCAGTAAGGGTTAAAAGATAATTAATTGAATACGACAGACTTCCGACTCGTGATAGTGATGAAGACTGTATTGTGAATAACGAACGCTAAGATGAAACTAGTTTTATTAATAAATAATAGTCACAATGTTTCAGCACCTCTTGATGTTATAAGCGCCCTGAAGGAGGAGATGTTGATTATAGTCAATGCAGCAGTTTCCAAGGAGGCCCCACGGGGGACTTGCATGACTGAGGCGCTGGTTCTAGAGCCCGTAACCTGGGCATCACACATATAGATCACAATCGAAATTGCCACCAAGTGTGTCGTAGGCAACTGTACTGTCTTGAGTACGGTAACAATTGTATCATAGGCAACTGTAATGTCTTACGTACAGTAACAAGTGTATCATAGGTTACTGTACTGTGTTAAGTACGGTAACAAGTGTATCATAGGTTACTGTACTGTGTTAAGTACGGTAACAAGCGTATCATAGGTTACTGTACTGTGTTAAGTACGGTAACAAAAGTATCATAGGTAACTGTACTGTGTTAAGTATAGTAAGGTGTATCATAAGTAAATGTACTGTCTTAAGTATAGTAACAAGTGTACCATAGGTAACTGTACTGTCTTTAGACAAGTAATAATTGTATCTTTGAGGCTGTACTGTGTTAAGTACAGTAACAAATTATCATAGGTAACTGTACTGTGTAAAGTATAGTAACAAGTGTATCATAGGTAATTACAAAATGTTTAGTAATAAATATATCAATAGTAACTGTACTG
Organism: Bulinus truncatus; assembly: GCA_021962125.1. Taxonomy (NCBI): domain Eukaryota; kingdom Metazoa; phylum Mollusca; class Gastropoda; family Planorbidae; genus Bulinus; species Bulinus truncatus. Next base: position 117,695 of record JAGDYQ010000006.1, read on the forward strand.
TTTTAAGTACTGTAACAAGTATATCATAGGTAATTACAAAATGTTTAGTAATAAATATATCAATAGTAACTATCGTGTGTTAAAAACAGTAACCGGTGTTTCAGTACTGACTTCTCTCTGTGTTAAATTACTCCACTTTCAATTCCCACATATTTTATTAGTCCGCGATAACAAGAAGTGGACACCGTCCATCCAACGGTCCAACCTTTCCTAAACATTTTAGTGGAAGAAAAAAAAAGAGTTGGCAAACAGAACTAAGTGAATTAGCTGGACGATAGTGTGTCACTCGGACATCACTTCCGGTGATCAAGTATGGTGGCACTGAAGGTCAAGGGTCACCAAGCTAGGATTCTTAAACGTCCACTTTTTTGTGTTTATTGTTTGTTTCTTAAACTAGCTATAGGTGTTCTTTTCTATTTTTATGAAAAGAATGATTATGTTACGCATTTACTATCTGGGCATATATAATAAATGAAGTTTCGTTTCCTTAAACTCTGAGAGTTGTCCCCCACGTTCTGTTTTGAGAACCGCTTATGTAAAGGGTAGAGTTAAGATCATTTTGGATCTAAGGCAACAGTCCAGTGTTAAAGGATGCATGAGTGTAATGTTATTGATCAGCGTTTTACAGTTTATCTACCAAGATGTTATCACCCTTTCCCAAATGAGCCTTTTTATATTAGCTCAATTTTGAAAAAAAAAAGTTTCACTTAAGCCCCAAAAAGCTCATTAGGGCAGATGAATTGTAACTTTCATCTGTTTCAGTAACCTCGGAATATAAGTTTAAAGCTGGGTGGACTTGGGGACTTTCACCAGGATCTGAAAAAGTTACAAGGTTCTCCCTGAGATTCGAACCCGGGACCCTCCGGTCGACAGTCAAGTGCTCTACACCACTCGACCACCCGTCCCCCTAGCTCAATTTTAATTAGCTATTAAACTTACCAGACTAATTATTCAAACATTCACTTTTTGTTACTTTTCACACCAAAAAATAAAATAAAAACACTCTTTACAGAGTAAACTATATAATATATATAATAGCGATTTGGGCGCTGCGTTAAATCGAAAGTAAAGAATTAATACAACAGTATTCCAGTTTAAAATACAATCACGAAAAAAAACGGATCTGCCCGAAACCAAAAAATAACCTCGCCTGCCGATCAAGCCTAAGGGGATATAACTCTATGCAAATATTTTGCAGGGTACAGCTAGTATTTTACTAAAACACATACCTAGGGATTGACGTTAAATAAGCAAATTGAAATGCTACAGAGACTAGACTAATGAGACGGGCAGTATCAGTATATGAAACATATAGTTATATCGTTGAAAGTCTTTTTTTTATTTTCTATATTGTTGTCCATTTTCACACAGGCAGTGCTGCCAACTGCATTATGTTTTTTTTTGAAAGAATCATCCGGAAAATATGTTAAAACCATCTAGATTATTCAAAATTTATCAAACATAATTACAATTGTATATCAAAGTGACAATATTAAATTATCCAGATCTATTGATTGATAGCATTTTATTATATCTATATTTTCTCCGAAAAATATATCTAGATCTAGATGACAAAATCTAGATTGGCAACCCTACAACAAAAAATCAAGAATTGACTAGATGAAAGTGTAGGCTAATCTGATTTAAATTAATAAAATACGATTATATACAGAGACCATGAACAACGGAAAGAGGGAGAACGCATTCTTCGATTTTTAGTCGAGACTACTAATTTAAGGCTGTAAAATTTATTTTGCCATTTCTGGACTCCATCTAGTCGATCGCTTCCAGTGGAAATAAAATGATGCCCGTGATTGGTGGTTATTTATAACTCGTCAGTCAAAGCTTAGACTAAATCAGCCAATCAGAGCGACGCTCTTCGAAATGAAATAAATTCCCTGTCTGAGTCTTATGTGAACTAATTACTAAAGTAATACTTTCAAACGGCGTCAAGTTTGTTTTTATGTGCTGAGAAAAATAATGTCAATTTGTTGTTTTTGTTATTTTTCTTTTGCGTGTTTTTTTTTAAAGAAATAAAGAGAAGGATAAAGTCATTGACTAAAGTGATTCGTAAAATCAACTCACCAGAAAAAAAAAATCATTTTTGTGATGACTTATTTTTTTTTTCATGAATTTTGTAAAAGTAGGTTAAAAAAAGCAGTCGTATTATTTAATATAGATAACTTCCACAACAAGCTCTGACTCTCTATCTCTCTCTTTATATATATATATATATATATATATATTTATATATATCACAAACACACACAAGAAATAATCCACTCCTGGATCTTTAATTTCTCTCTCTCTCTCTCTCTCTCTCTATCTCTCTCTCTCTAATATATATATATATATATATATATATATATATATATATATATATACACACATATATATATAAATGTATATACAAGGCCGTAGCCAGGATTTTGTTTTGTGGGGGGGGGGGGGGTGCCGCTTGGGGGGAGGGGGCTGTGCGGGAGAGTTTTATATAAGAAAAAATTGGAACACAATGATAAAGAAGTATATTTTATAATAAAATTTGATTTTTATAATTAATTTAGGGGGGGGGGGCGGCCCCCTTGCCCCCCCCGGCTACGGCCTTGTGTATATATATTTCTCTCTTTCTCTCACTCTCTCTCTCTCTCTCTCTCCCACACACACACACACACACACGTAAAACGACTCCCCTGCCTCCACTATTTTCTATGTTTCTCGTTTATTTATTTTTTTCTGTCCCGATTTGTTTATTTCATTCACATGAGTTATCTCCTTCTCTCAGAACCCCCCCCCATCCCTCCTCACTACCCCACCCCTCGTCCCTATACCCCCTTCCCAGTTCCCAACCCACCCCCACCATCACCCAAACTTGTCTTGTGGCCGTATTCTTTTTTTTTGACAAGTGTACGTGAAGCCCCATTAATACTGGACTTTATTTCATTGATACTCTCGGAACATGGTTACACTGGATCAATACAGCACCCACCCCCTACCTTCTCCCCCTCCTCTCCCCCCCTCCATGTCAAGAACTGTTACAACCAGAGGACTATATTAATAGAGGAAAGCAAACAAACTTGGTATGACTATGTACTAGAAGTAGTCATTGCATTATATTTTTTTTTCAAAATTATTAAATACATTATTAATACATTTACTTGCCCTCATAGAGTCAGATAAATGTGTAATTACAAATACCTGATGCACATAAGCTTACAGCCTATCACAGTGCATTGATTATTTTTATAAACCATAGATCTCTTTGCCTCACTTTCTATCTCTGTCGTAAAAATGTATGTCAATAAAAGTAATGATGTCATACTTAACTTCAGGAAGATATTATGCCCAACCCCCCCCCCCCCAATTAACCCATGTGACATCACACATTTCAACAATACGATAACAGATGACGTCAAACTGTCTACTATCAAGAATCCCTAAGGGGGAACTAGATAAAATAAAACAGGTCATGCTCTATTAATTGATTGATGTGGCTAAACATAAAGATATCTCACAATGATTTGAGCCCAAATGTCTTTTAGAAGAAAGCGTTTTGCTAAGTGTTGAAACGTTGTTTTAATATTCTCAGCTATCCCATGCTGCATGTGCAAGCTAACACCTTGTACTCTGGCTTTGAGTAAGGTACTCATGGGGAAGTAAAACGGCCCTATAGAAAGTACTCATAGGAAGGATTCTGTCCATCCAAAAAGCATAAAAAATGCAAGTTTATTTATTAAAAATCATTACGTATTCCTAACTGATTTTACATATAAATTACTTCATTCATACAAACATACCTTACTTTACTTATAATACACTCTTTACTTTACTTACAATATACTCCCTACTTTACTTATTATACACACAATTCTTTACTTACGATACATACCTTACTTTAATTACCAAACACTCCTTTCTTCAGTTACAAGACAATCTCACTGTAATTACCAGACACTCTTTACTTCAGTTACAACACACTCTCACTTTAATTACCAGACACTCTTTACTTCAGTTACAACACAATCTCACTTTAATTACCACACAATGCTTACATTTATTACAATACATTCCTTTCTTTAATTATAACACTTACTTATTATATATTGCTTACTTTACTTGCATCAGATTCCTTAATTTACTTATAACATAATCATTAGTATCGTATGGCTTACTTTACTGACAAAACATTAATTATTGTGCTTACAGCACACACCGTACTTTACTTACAACATACTCCTTACTTACAACATACTCCTTTCTTACAACATACTCCTTCATTACAACATACTTCTTACTTACAAAATACTTCTTAGTTACAACATACTTCTTAGTTACAACATACTCCTTACTATCAACATACTTCTTAGTTACAACATACTCCTTACTTACAACATACTTCTTAGTTACAACATACTTCTAAGTTACAACATACTTCTTAGTTACAACATACTTCTTACTTACAACATTTCTTACAACATACTTCTTAGTTACAACATAGTTCTTACTTACAACATACTTCTTACTTACAACATACTTCTTAGTTACAACAAACTTCTTACTTACAACATACAAAATACAACACTATACTCTTTATACTCTTTACGTTTCCACTTCTCTGCATAGGAAGGAACACATCAAAACACAATAGAACAAGCTTAAGCTATTTTTAACATTCATCTTAAAATGAGGGGAAAGGCTATGTAACCTGTGACCTCCACGGGTCAAAGGGTCATCGATTTCAAGCCCGTTAAACCCCAGGCACCCACCCTCCCCCACCTCCTTCTTTTCCCGTCGCTCCTGGCTAACAAATCCCTGACCATTGACCCCACGCTACGAGTCCTGCGAGGACCCACCAGGCTTCCACGTCGCTGAAGCAAATGACACCCAATATCTCGGGAAAAGCCCCGCTCGGCTCAGGGTGTCAATGGCAAACTGGGCAACTGTGGCACACAAAAAATATGAAGTGCCCAGATAAACAAAACAGTTATTGGCATGAGCTAAAAGGGAAAAAAAAATGGCTGTATGGATGATGACAAAAAAGTAAAAAGTAGATGTGACAAATTTTGTGTAAGTCTCTGGCTTATGTCTTCTGTTCGTACAGTCTCTGGCTCATGCCTTCTCTTGGTACAGTCTCTGGCTCATGTGTTTTGTTGGTACAGTCTCTGGCTCGTGTCTTTTGTTGGTACAGTCTCTGGCTCGTGTCTTTTGTTGGTACAGTCTCTGGCTCATGTCTTTTGTTGGTACAGTCTCTGGCTCGTGTCTTCTGTTGGTACAGTCTCTGGCTCATGTCTTCTGTTGGTACAGTCTCTGGCTCATGTCATCTGTTGGACCAGTCTCTGGCTCATGTCTTCTGTTGGTACAGTCTCTGGCTCATGTCTTCTGTTGGTACGTGACGTGTTGGATAATAGTTCGGATTTTTCTTTTTTAATAAGTGGATTTTAATGACCACTTTTCAATGACGTCACATCTGGTCATTTTCGAGCTTATAAGAAGAAAAATTAAGAGTTTCGCGTTATTTTTATAACTACCGTACACTTTTTTTTAAAGTAAAATCTCTTTAAGGATGAAATCTCTTACATCCTGTAATCCACAAGTTGGACGATTGTTATTGTGATCTGCATTAATCTCCCCCCACTACAGCCGAGAGTGCAATGGTCATGGAGGCATCACAGGAGATATAAGTATGTGACTAGAAAGAAAAGCTCAGACTTTCCCAACTAATGTCAGGCGTCCATTTAAAACTGCGTTGACTTGTTATTCGCAAATAAACTGATTAACTTAGAACAGTGGTTCTCAAGTATTTGTGATTCGTGACACATAAAAGAAAGTTGCTTAGTTTTTTTTAACAAACCTAAAGTAATATAACTAGCTGTACCCTGCAAAACCTTTGCATAGAGTTATATCCCCTTAGGCTTGATCGGCAGGCTAGGTTACCTTTGGTTTCGGGCAGATCCAATTTTTTCATGCTTGTATTTTAAACTGGAATATTGTTGTATTAATTCTTTACTTTCGATTTAACGCAGAACCCACACCGCTATTATATATATATATATATATATATATATATATATATATAAATATATATAAATAAAATAAAAATATCAAATAAATATAAATTAAAATTAACTGAACACATTATAGTTAAGTATTTTGTACCTGTCTGGCGAATCATTTCACGTCAGTCCGCGAGACACACTATCGTAACCACCGGCTGATATTGTTCTATACAAAATTAAAAGTTTATCAATTTTACACGCAAGTCCACATGTCCTTTCAAACGCAGGACGGAAAGAATGTTTGCATAAAACAAGTTATACCGAGGAAATGTCATTTAAAACATGTTGTTCCTTTATCTCGCAACAGAAGACAATACATTAAAATATTCATAGATAGATAGATACACAGATAGAAAGGTAGATAGACAGACATATAGATATACAGATAATTAGATAGATAGATAGATAGATAGATAGATAGATAGATAGATAGATAGATAGATAGATAGATAGATAGATAGATAGATAGATAGATAGATAGATAGGCTGACAGACAGTCGTGTAGACATATACATATAGATGGATAAATAGATAGATAGATAAATCAATAGATAGATAAAAAGATAGATAGGTAGAAAGATAGATAGATAGATAAATAGACTGACAGACAGTCGTATAGACATATACATATAGATGGATAGAAAGAGAGACATATAGATGGACAGACATACATTTAGATAGATAGATAGATAGATAGATAGATAGATAGATAGATAGATAGATAGATAGATAGATAGATAGATAGATAGATAGATAGATAGATAGATAGATAGATAGATAGATAGATAGATAGATAGATTTTATTAGTTTAGTGTGACTTGATTTCAGAGTTTACAGACACAAAACTAAAATACACGTGAATCAATTTTGTTCCAATCATCATTCACCATAAATGTCGATTTAATATGTTGTTTTTACTTAATACGCTAGTGTGAAAACAGAAATGCACTAAAGGTAAATATTAATCATTGTGGAATTTCCTAAACATTGAAATGAAAATGACCTACATTTTTTAGGGAAACTTTATGTTGTTGTTTTTTTTACCATATACATCGGCTTAAGCACTGGCCCACCAACAGAAATTTCGGGCTCCTGGGCAGGGCTGTCACGGGCCCCCCGTGCTGATAATAATATTTTCAAAAGTTGATTGGCCAGCTCAATCCGGGCCCCTAAAACTCGCCGGGCCCCTGGGCATTTCTTCCCCAACCCCCTCACCCCCCACGCCCCTCTCGGATGCAATGCTCAAGCAACATGAAACATTGCTGCTAAACTAAAAACAAAACTGGTCACAGTTAAAATAATTTTAATTTGTCCAATATAATGGCTTAATTTATTTTTCCCCACAAAAAACAGATGTTTCCGTTTTATTTGTGTTTGCCCAGTATTTTGTAATTGTAACTTGAAGTCAGTTCCTCTTTGAGATCATTTGTATGGCCATTCTCATTGTTATAATTTACTTTTATCATTAAATTAATGCATTATTGGCGACAGATATAATCCTTTAATCACTTTTGATTTTTTTTTTGTATTTTAAAAAAAAAAATTTTAAACACTATTTAAATTGTATTCATAACGATTATGTTAAATGACCTGGGACGATGACAGGCATTAGAGTAGCGGAGCCGGACCTTCATGCACCAGCACGGTCTGCAATCCGGGGGGGGGGGGAGTGGGCGAATTACTGGTTCCACTCCCGGCGTGTTCCTGTCATCAATTTATGTCTCCCGTGGTGCCTACATGACCATTGCACCAGAGACTATGATGGGGATGAAAGAAGGGCACTTTCAGGCAAAAGCAGTCCCATGAGTGATTGACAAGATATAAGAGATAAAAATTCAGGCGACAAAATGAAGTGCTAAGGAATGCATTATTCTTACTTTCACAGATAGTCTTACAAACAGACAGACAGCAAAGTTTCAATGGTAAAAGTATACAGGAAATATAATAATTGTCTATTTAGTTGTATATACCGAGATGATTGTTCAGTACTGTGACTTGGGACTAGGGGTATACAGTAAACTCAAACTTTGATATTAATGTAACTAAACTCTTACATTACAGTACACCCTTACTCTCATTGTAAGAAGGACAAAAAACAAGTTTCTACAGAATTCCATCTACATATTTGACAAAATGTAAAAGTTCCTTGTGACACACGGTGTACATTCAGCCTCACTCGGATCTGTTTCAATTACTCCATCATATCACCGAAACAAGCACACAACAAAAAAACTCACTTAAATGTCTGGCTTACATAGAATCAATATCCTGAAATGAAATCATTAGTTGACTGAATGGTTTTGGTTTATATAAATATATATTTTTTATTTATTTATTTTGTTTGAAGATTAAATCATAAAAACACACACACACACACACCACACATTTCATTCGAAAAATGTCAGTGGGTGTTAGCCTTACCAGGATAGTCCTGAGATATTTAATAAACAGGAACCAAAAGATATACATTACAGGAAGTGAAACATTTAATCACTCAATGTCCGGGATGTTGATCAAACAGAGCAAAGGTGGGCAAAATATTTGAGTCGCGGGCCACACTGGGTTCCAAAATTTGACAGGAGGGCCAGAAACGATGCACTGTTGACATGTTCTAAAGTAAATTAAAGGTAAATATCATAACATAACAGGCTAGTGTTGTTCTTCACTCTGAAACAAGTGGCGGGCTGTGGATCAAACTGTTCAAAGGGACGGAATTGGGCGGCCACAGGGCCTTGGACCAAACTTTCCAACGGGACGGAATTGGGCGGCCACAGAGCCTTGGGCCAAACTCTCCAACGGGACGGAATTGGGCGGCCACAGGGCCTTGGACCAAACTTTCCAACGGGACGAAATTGGGCGGCCACAGGGCCTTGGATCAAACTTTCCAACGGGACGGAATTGGGCGGCCACAGGGCCTTGGACCAAACTTTCCAAACTTTCCAACGGGACGGAATTGGGCGGCCACAGGGCCTTGGATCAAACTTTCCAACGGGACGGAATTGGGCGGCCACAGGGCCTTGGACCAAACTTTCCAACGGGACGGAATTGGGCGGCCACAGGGCCTTGGACCAAACTTTACAACGGGACGGAATTGGGCGGCCACAGGGCCTTGGCCTATCCATGACTCACACAGAGCAAAGTTTTGAAAATATGAAGTGAAAATAAATGCCAAGCTGCTTTAGGTCAGTGATTCCCGAAGTTATATTACCCCCCCTCCTCCACCCACATTAAGAACTAAATTGTCCTACTGCTATGTATATGCCTAAGTTGAGACAAATTATTTCACTCCACTAGGGGGTGGGTGGGCAAACTTTTTAAGTTTGACCAGAAAGTCTGAACATGGATGGCAATTTAAAAAGACAGACACAGAGACCAAATATGTGATATCGCCTTCTAGCGACAACGTATACAATAATGAAACAAGCAATTAAGCCTGTTCCATTCTGGACACAGGACGTGTTAGCGCATTTTCATGTTATGTATCAGTACGTTTGTTAACTTTCAGTAAATATTTGTAAATTTTGGAAATGTTTATAAATTCAATTGTGTAATGCATATATCTGTAAAAAAAATATTATAAAGACGTTTCTTTATATTTGAAAAAAAATTATTTTCTCTTAAATCTAACTACAAGTGGTTTGTGGTTACTGAAATAGGACTCATAATTGAAAACATTCGAAATTATAGTCATTTAATCGTCCGAAAACTCCGTCAATTGTTGCATAGCTCTGATACTTTCAATTAAACTCATAACACAAGCTTACTATTTCATTTGATGAGTTTCTTAATAAATCTTGGTGAAACTACGTGCTGCAGTATTTCGCACCAAATGAATAGGTTATTGAACGTACAAGGTGTAAAATGGGGCTATATATATAATATATAAGCCCCTTAGGAGCCCTGAAGCCCGGCCCTCAGAGGTCCTACCGCAAAATGAACTTTTGATGTACACATGGCAGGCCAAGACCTACAAAATGATATATACATCATGGGTCTAGGACTTATGGTTGCTGAGATATAGGGCGCTCCATTATTAATATAGCTTATATAGTAAAAAACGGTACTTTATAAGGCCCCTTTTACGGCTCTGAGAGGTCAGATCGCGAAATGGAAAAAAGTCATTTCTTGGCAGGCCAAGACCTACAAAATGATATATACATCATGTGTCTAGGACTTATGGTTGTTAAGATCTAGGGTGATGACGGACAGACAGACAGACAGACAGACAAAACGGGGACAATAGAGCATTTTTTTTCGAAAATGCTCTAAAAAAGGACAAATTAATTAAAGTACGTAACAATCTACGTTGAGCTGACCATAAAAAAGTTATTACAAATTGTCTGTGTGAAAGAATAAAAATAGTGGTACCGCCGGGGCTGTAGTTTAGTTTCATGAAAGACAATAGTGAACCAACGGGCTAACAAATACACTGGTGCAGCAAGCCTAAGCCAACTGTATGACTTATGACCTCTGACGTATGACTTCTGACGTATGACCTTTGACTTATGACAACTGCCAAACGTAATGATGCTGAATTGGATGGATGCTGTACTGTAATGATGTTATACTGTAATGATGATGTTATAATGTAATGATGATGCTGTACTGTAATGATGCTGTACTGTATTGATGATGTACTGTAAAGTTGCTGTACTGCAATGATGCTGTACTGTAACAAGCTATACATCACAAAATATTACGTATTTTGCAATTTTGAGGCTAAAAGTAACGATTCAGCATTTTTTATCAAACATTAATATGGATATACAAGCCCCCCCCCCTTCCCACAAACAAAAGCCTAAAAACCTTCTCTAAGACAACTCACAGAAACTATCAATGGACTACTAACACAGTGTTGGAACGGTGCTAACACCAGGCAAGACAAGAGCTGGTCCAGAACGTCTGTACAATGAACTGACTATCGATTTACCACCGCGGATAGGGTGACAACATTTATTAAATTACTATCATGTCGGTCCGGCCGACCTGTTACGAAATCAGAATTATAGTGTTGGCACTCAAACCCTTTCTATTCTGTTGCTTTCATACAACTCCAAATAATAACGACATGACAGAAATACATTGTATATGTGTAAAAAAAATAAACAAAGTAAAAATATTCTGTATGTGTAAAAATAAAAAAAGAACCCCCCATAGAAATACATCGTCTGGGTGTAAAAAAAAAAATCCATAGAAATACATCGTCTGGGTGTAAAAAAACCCATACAAATACATCGTCTGGGTGTAAAAAAAAAATCCATAGAAATACATCGTCTGGGTGTAAAAAAAACCCATACAAATACATCGTCTGGGTGTAAAAAAAAACCCGTACAAATACATCATCTGGGTGTAAAAAAACCCATACAAATACATCGTCTGGGTGTAAAAAAAACCCATACAAATACATCGTCTGGGTGTAAAAAAAAAACCCGTACAAATACATCGTCTGGGTGTAAAAAAACATAGCAGTGTCAACGCAGATCACCATCATCTGTGAGTAAGGCCAAAGTTCAAGTTGTACTAAAATACTCACAGGCTGAGAACGTGTCCAACGTCTCTGGTCAATTTATAACCGTTATTTATTTATTTCTCTGATTAGTTATTTCTTAATGTCGTTGTTAAGTTTTATTTCGTTAGTACTCAAGCAGACAAATAAATATTATGAAAATTGATCCGGGAAGACATGATTGAATTTCAAACCTTAAAAAAAAAATGAAAATGACTGAGTAATGACACGCTTAGAAAGATTCAAATGACTTTATTTAGCACCGTATCACAATAAAATAGTACTTTGTTAATTTAATTAAGCTGCATTTGTTAAGGATTTTTCCAAGCTCATTCTATCTCAGTTTGTTACGTGTGATTAAGTGGGCTATAATATATTTATCGAAAGGACACAAGTCCTAGTGTAATGTTAAATACTGTGGGCAATGCTATCTTTATCGAAAGGACACAAGTCCCAGTGTTTTGTTCAGCTAAATAATTCATTTATCGAATTGATGATTTTCATCTTAAATTCACACAGCACTTTAATCCCATCCAACATTTCTGCCTATACAACAATCACATCACTTCATATTATTCAACGCCCCGACTATGACTAAAACTTCACCCCAGTCATAACGCTGACCCTAACCCAGCACAAATAATATCGGTCTTAATGTACAATACTCAACACACTTAAATCTTCAGAAATCAACATTTTAACCCCTATCATTCACAATTAACCTACTCACTTCTCCAGCCCTTTAATCCTAACACATCAGAAAACAATATTTTTACGAACCATTGTCTACATCCAACACAACACTATGTTGACTTGCTACATCAAAAGACAATCTGTCACACACACTAATCTACAACGGACTTAATTTAATCCCCACAAATCGCAGACTATTCATACCCTACACTTTCAAAAATAACTAGCTCACTGAATAAATCCCTAATCCACCACATACAATTTCAGCCCCTAACTTCGCATGTATCGTATGATAAATCCACGCTCCGTCACTTGTAATGTAACATCACTTTCAGAGGTGGACATAGTGGTACTGTTGAATGGGTGGGGAATGGGGGTGATGTCTAAGAGCAAATGTTGAATTCGGGATCTTAAGACCGTATCAAAAAGTTGCTCTCTCTACCTTCTCTCTTTAGGCGACTATCGAGACAGTCGTCCTGGTATCCACCACCGCAAAGACCGTTACTGGTCACTTTAATCACAGATACACCACATACGTGTGTCTCCCAACTACACATCACATTCAAGTGTGTCTATCAACTACACATCACATACAATGTGTGTCTCCCAACTACACAACACATACAACGTGTATCTCCCAACCGCACACCACATACAATGTGTATTTCCCAACTACACATCACATTCAAGTGTGTCTATCAACCACATACCACATACAATGTGTGTCTCCCAACCGCACGCCACATACGATATGTGTCTGCCAACTATATAATCACATACAAGTTTGTCTATCAACTACACACCACATACAACATGTGTCTCCCAACCGCACGCCACATACAATAAGTGTCTGCCAACTACACACCACATACAATGTGTGTCCTTACCTTCATCCGTGTCGTATAAGAAATCCACACTCTGCCACTTGTAGTGGAACATGACGTCCACCAGGGCGTTGATGTACATCGGCCGCATGTAGATCTGATAGGAGTTGTTGTTGGAGATGTTCTGCGGCATGCTGATGCTGACGAACGGAACGTTGAACGTGTCCGTGTAGGACTGGATTGTGGCCAGTGACGAGGCGTTGGACACACCGAAGATTGCCAGGTCTCCCCTGGACAAGTGGTAACACACTGAAATAAAAATAGTAGATATCAAAAGACTACAAATATGTGGTAGATGATCATTAAACACAATGGCGGCTGGATAGTCAACTTGACTCACATCCAAAGGGTACAGGGTTCCGTTCCTGGTAAACCATAAAATACTCTCCACTGACTTGGAGAGGAGATGGGCGCCACCAAGTTTATATGCTCACAGAAAGGACGTACGAAGCACAACAGACATATATCTGTTTATGTGTCCATTCGTTCTCCCAACAAAGGACCATATCGGTATATAAAATGTTAGCTTAATAAAATAGATATGGTTTAGAAGATCGAATACAAATAGTAGCATAATGAAATCGATGGAGCTATGAAAAACATTAACGCATTATTACGGATTTTTTTTTTAATTGCCTTTTAGATTCCTGTAAAAATCTGTCTGCCCTGTCTGTGCAGTGTCTTTGTAGCGTTTCTTAATCAAGTAATAGTAGTAATGGTGTACACAGTTGATGGGTGCACGCTCAATGCTACTGGCTGTATGCTCACCATTCCTGTAAATATATTATATTCAGGGGAATGTATTCAAATGAAAGCTCCATTTTCAATTACTTTTAAATCATGCATTTTTTATTTACTGTTTTAGAGTCACACGCCCCCCCCCCCCCCGTCATAATAGTTGAAGGTTTGGCGGCTAGTCAGATAGCACGACTGTCAGTCTGAAGGTGACCTCTATCTGGCAGGCTACTAAAGAACCTTAACTTTAATTCCCTTTTGGTTGCATGCTTGACCGAGCCTTTGATGTCTATTGACATTCGTCAAAAAATATGACTGTGTGGTCAATGAAGGCATAGATTAGCTTTATATCAATTCAGCCCAACGTTAGACCAACTTTACATCAACGTTATACCAACATTAGATCAACTATATTTCAACATCAGACTAACGTTAGGCCAACTTTACATCAACGTTATACCAACATTAGATCAACTATATTTCAACGTCAGACCAACGTTAGGCCAACTTTACATCAACGTTATACCAACATTTATATGCCGAGGTTATAGAAACAGATGAATTCTACACTTCATCTGCCCCGATGGCCCGCTAGGGTTAAGGGAACTTTACTTTACTACTACTACTATACCAACATTAGATCAACTATATTTCAATGTCAGACCAACGTTAGGCCAACTTTACATCAAAGTTATACCAACATTAAATCAACTATATTTCAACGTCAGACCAACGTTAGGCCAACTTTACATCAACGTTATACCAACATTAGATCAACTATATTTCAATGTCAGACCAACGTTAGGCCAACTTTACATCAACGTTATACCAACATTAGATCAACTATATTTCAACGTCAGACCAACGTTAGGCCAACTTTACATCAAAGTTATACCAACATTAGATCAACTATATTTCAATGTCAGACCAACGTTAGGCCAACTTTACATCAACGTTATACCAACATTAGATCAACTATATTTCAATGTCAGACCAACGTTAGGTCAACTTTACATCAACGTTATACCAACATTAGATCAACTATATTTCAACGTTATACCAACATTAGATCAACTATATTTCAACGTCAGACCAACATTAAATCAACTATTTCTACTGAACGCTTGCTAAGGTGCGCAATTAAAAAAATGTCAGCCACAAATGAACATTTTTTATTTTATTTTGATCCCCTAAGGGAATGGGTTAAGTGTTATTATGAAATAATTTGCTAATTTGGGGAAAAAATTGGAATTATGTTTAAAAACCCATTTTGGATTAAACACATTTACTTTTATTTTTATATCAAACCTTAATTGAATTCTATCAGTTACGTCTTACAAAGATAAGTTACTGGCAATAAAGTATCCACGCAACTGGACAATCGTGTACACAGGCAAGGTTTTGAACCGAAGTATCCAGTTATCTCATAACTGTAAGGATGTAAGGTTTTGAACCTGAGTATGAAGTTATCTCATAACTGTAAGGATGTAAGGTTTTGAACCTAAGTATCCAGTTATCTCATAATTGTAAGGAATAGTAAGGATGTAAGGTTTTTACTAAGTGACGTCACCATATAACTTTAAGGTCTTTGTATGATGCCAGTTTTCTTCAAGTTAACAGCTAAACACAGGCCCGTAGAGTACTGGGGGGGGCAAAGGGGCCGCCCTCCTACGTTTTGTCTGGCCCCCTCCTGCTTATTTGTTCTACTTAGTATAATGTATTACCTGCCCCTCCCCCTGCTATTGCCTGGCCCCTGCTGTAAAATGCATGGCCCCTGCTGTAGAATTTTTACGCTATGGGGCTGGCTAAAACATTTCATGAAATTTGAATTTCAAATAAATTATAGACAGACAATCAATGCAGAACTAGAAGGCAATCGGGGACGTCTTAACTCAAGGGCCCGCCTGGGATCACAGGGCCCTTAAGAAACGGTGCTAATTTCAGTTGTGGTAGAAGTCAAAGTAATGTGGTTTGTAAAGGGGCTCAGCTTGATGAAAGGGCAGCTATAGAGATACGAAATTAGTTACGTTTTCATCTAATACGTCGTTTGTTTTTTTTTAGTCTTTTATTATCAACTGTATGAAACACACCTTACCAAAAGCAGGGTTTTTAATGTTTACACACAATAGCAGGGTCTTAAATGTTTACACACAATAGCAGGGTCTTAAATGTTTACACACAATAGTAGGGTCTTTAATGTTTACACACAATAGCAGGGTCTTTAATGTTTACACACAATAGCAGGGTCTTAAATGTTAACACATAGAAATGTTGTTTAACCACGATGAATGCCAAAAAGACTTAAATTAGAACACAGGAATTGATTTTATTTGTGAACCATCAACTCAACGTGAAATTCTCATTCGTTTTAGGTATCATCTTTCTCCGACTTTGTGTGGTCGAACAATGCATTCGGTATGCCTAGCAAGCATGTACTCCAACAGTAGAACTGTATTTCACCACTATATACAGAATGGTGCACAGCTCTTTACAGTTATCTCAAAGGTAATATTTTTGTTATAAATAAAAATATTATATTTTTTAGACAAAATTATTCATTTCATAAGACTGATAATGGTGTATATCATACAGAAAAGCGCAACATTATGTGGAGATTCATCTACCATTGACTTTAAAAAAAAAATCACCATTACTGCTTTTGGCTTTCTAGCAGTGTGACACATAGACAGTGATATACAATAGCAGTTTTATGAAATATAATGTTTTCCAACAAATCAATTACTAAACAACAATGAATCGTGAAACAACTTCGCCTATTTAAAAAAATACAGTTTAAAAGAAACGGAAAAAACAAACAATCGATTGATAGATGATAATAAATGTGTAAATCAGGCCTTAGGAGAACTTATAATTAATTCTCCTCAATGACTTTGTCGATTAAGTATTAAGAGATGCTCGATAAACAATGATCACTGTATCACAATACCTTGTTAAAGATAAAAATGAACAAATATTGTGATCAGCTGGCCCAAGTTGGTCGAGATTGTGTGTGACGAGGGGGGGGGGGAGGGCCATCATTAACTGGATTCAGGGTCATATTTTTTGTTTTCTGATAGTCCACTCTCCTGACATTTTGAGGGCGGGTCAAGAATCTCTTTTGTTTTTGTTTTTTTAAACCGAAACTGTGATACTATGTTGGAATTGTGAAGGATTACTTTGATGTAGATGACAGTGAGATTAAAATAAAAACTTTCAAAGAAGTCAGTTGAACTAATAATGTTTTACTAGCTTACATGACCAGCACAGTGTATCGTAAGCCGATATTTTCTATTGTATTGTATTATTTAGGAAAACGTGATTCATGTGTCAAGTTTTAACATTTTCAGCTCTTACTATTATCATTTATTTAAAACGAATCTTTAAGACCACTGCAAGTTTCAATCAATATACTTCAGTCGCAGTTGTCTCACTTAGTTTAAATTCAAATATTTGCTGGCTCTTGTTTGTTTACAATCTGATACCCCTTTAAAAAAATTCTAAATAATGTATCAGTATAGATTAAATCAATCTGATTTTTATCCAAACTTTAAACATAATAATTTTGCATTCAGGAAACTCCATTTGGGAAGGGGGGGGGTTGTAGTGATAATACATTTGTGGGCATTATGGTTCTTTCTATGAAAACAAACTAAAGTTTGACTTTGTGTAAATTTCACTGATTTTTTTAATGTAATGGATACGTACAATTAACAAACAGAAAAAGTTGAGAATGTTTATTTTCGTTGCTGGTATTTGATCTATGTATGAGCTTTGCACTAGAAGCCTGATTCTTGTTGTTGGTATTTCATCTCTGTATTTGCTGTTCACGTCTATAGTACAACTGAAGCACTGTTGTATGTATGTTCAAATTCTAATGATATCAGTAGAACAAAGCATCAATCCCAATTAGGGGACCTGCAGCTGATGCTGACTAGCATTAGAATACAAATTTTATTAACATTTTATCAGGGAACGACATGGTCCTAAAGATATTGAGAGCGATTGATGACATTCTAGATAATGGTCACATACGTGGGATGGTATGGAAGAAAATGGTTATCTCAAAGTATGGGCAGGGAACTTAGTTTGGAGTCTGACAAGAGGACTCACTATAAACCGACCCGTTACATTTTATCATTGTCTATTTATACCAGGGATTCCGGCGAACTGGTATTTTCAAAGACTCATTAGGCTCTTTAAGTTGGATACGATAATAATAAAAAAGACAGTAGACCGTTTATTAATGCCCCTGAAAGGAGCCATAAGCTTCAAGTGATTCCACTGGTTAAAAGCAGTGATTCCAATGATCAAAAGAAGTGAATCCACTGGCCAAAAGAAGTGATTCCATTAATCAAAAGAAGTGATTCCACTGGTCAAAAGAAGTGATTCCATTGGTCAAAAATAGTGATTCCACTGGCCAAAACAAGTGATTCCATTGGTCAAAAATAGTGATTCCACTGGCCAAAACAAGTGATTCCACTGGCCAAAACAGGTGATTCCACTGGCCAAAACAAGTGATTCCATTGGTCAAAAATAGTGACTCTACTGGCCATAAGTAGTGATTTCACTGGTAAAAATTAGTCATTTATTTGACCCGGCTAAAATTATAGGAGATGTATCAAAGACACTATGAAACAGTAGAATGATGTGGATGCACCAACGTCTTCGGGGTACTAGTTTGTAACCAGCAATAAACACCATATAAATCAGGCTCCAGACGACATCATAATAACGTATTCAATATATAATATTTAACGGTTCCGGAGAACACAGTTCCACACCATAAATCTATCTTGTATATGTTAATTTCATTAAATGATCCTTACAAATGGCTAACACTTAAAACGTATCACTTCTTTTAAGTTTTATTTAATTTTTTTTCAGCAATATTTCATTACTGTAAAATACTCTTTTTTTTTTTATATATATTCTACCATGTAAGACTAGCAGTGAAACCTAGAATAAGACAGGCAATTTCACGTAAGTCTTGTGTAAGTTGGAGTTATCCCCCCACTCAGAATAAAAGGTTGGGCGTTTCCTTAATGGCAGACTCGATGCTCTATAATCGATATGCCGGGTAGTGGAGAGAAGGGAGGAGGGAGGGGAAGGGGGAGGGAAGGGAATCAGTAAGAAAAATTCCGGGTGTCAGGAAACTAGGAGCTGAATGAACAGGACACAGTGTGAGAGTTGTAGAAATAGATCCAGAATTCAAGGATTAAAATTAATAGATTTAAAAGTAGACGGGGAATTAAACGATAGTTGTTTTTTTTTTCGGTGTTGTTTTTGTTTATTTTAAACTAGCCAATAGAAACACTTGTACGAGCAGGGAATATTTTTACATTGCACTTGTAGCTTAGATTGATGTGAGAAATTTACGAAGCGTAAATTTTTATTTTGAATTCTCTCTCTGTCTCTTTCACTCTGTTTTTATCTATCCACCCAATTGTATGTATATCTGTTTTACTATCCCTCTGTCTGACTATTTATCCCTCTGTCTGATTATCTATCCATCTGTCTGTCTGATTATTTATCCATCTGTCTGTCTAACTATCTATCCCTCCGTCTTAATATCTATTGCTCTATCTTACTATCTATCCCTCTGCCTGACTATCTACAACTATGTCTACCTATCCCTCCGTCAGACTATCTATCTCTCTATCTGACTGTCTATTCCTCTGTCTGACTATCTATAACTCTATCTGACTATCTATACCTCTGTCTGACTGTATATCCCTCTGTTCAATATTTATGTTTCCAACCATCCGTTGTTTTATTTAGAAGCCATAGACAGACAGACCAATAGATAGACAGGCCAATAGACAGACAGACATACAGGCAGACAGAAAGACAGACAGATAGATAGATAGATAGATAGATAGATAGATAGATAGATAGATAGATAGATAGATAGATAGATAGATAGATAGATAGATAGATAGATAGATAGATAGATAGATAGATGGATGGATAGATGGATAGATAGATAGATAGATAGATAGATAGATAGATAGATAGATAGATAGATCGATAGATAGATAGATAGATAGATAGATAGATAGATAGATAGATAGATAGATAGATAGATAGATAGATAGATAGATAGATAGATAGATAGATAGATAGATAGGTAGATAGATAGACAAGCTGGCAGCAAATAACAGACTATGGCGATCCTCGCTCCGTACAAGGATATCCCATTTCACTAATGTCATTGGTCGATTTTCTCGGGTCATACAGACATCAATTACTACCGACCTATCTACGTTGGCAGACTTGGGGGTCAATTACCATTTTACGTGACCCTACTTCTATACACAAATTGCTTTCTACTCGTTTATATGTCAATCTTATGTTTTTTTTCCTTAGTGAAGGTGGCCAGGATTTTCTTCGGCTGATTTGGCCTTAAGACGAACCAAACTTGTATTGCTGGATGCCGTCTGGATCTCTGGGTAGAGAAAGCCAAATCGAGTACATTCATTTTGATTGGACGAATGGGATCACGTGATAGATGAGTATCTCTAGAAATATAAAAATATTAAAAAAAAATGGTTGGTAGCGAGCTGGATCTTCATGCAGTGGGTTACAGGTTGGACCCGGCTTGTCGGTCACACACCTATGTCTCCCGTGGCACCATAGGCTAAGGTTGTAAAGCACTTTACATAAACGGTCCAAATAGTAGCTTAAAGAACATAATAGAAAATTGGCCATCCTTACAAAGAATTCTAAAAAGTAAAATTTAGTTTTACTTTTTCCGCTTTAAGTTGTATCTCATTTTATTTTTTTTTATTTTTTTCAAAAACTCGTTGAAAATGAAAAATGTAAAATGTAAATCTGCTTCATGCCCATCACATAACCAAGTTGATCGTATTCACGTCCTCTTCAACAGGGGTCGGTAAGCAGTGATCCGAGGACAATGCGAGGTCTGCGAGAAAAGTTTGTATAAGAAAATATACAAAAGCGATCATGTGATTAAGCCAACACGTTTATTGGTGATTTTTTTTTACATAGACTCTAGTAATTACACAAGTTTATAAACTAGGTACATTGGAGTACATTTGCTTAATTTACTGGTACGTGTGGATAAAGGGGACGGGTGGTCGTGAGGTGTAGAGCGCTCGACTGTCGGCCGGAGAGTCCTTGGTTCAAACCTCAGTGAGAACCTCGGGATTTTTTCAGGTCCTTGTGTATGTCACTAATTCAGCTCAGCTTTAAATTGGTACCTGGCTTGAAGTTGTGGGAGTAAAGGCGACTAGGCGTTGTGCTAACCAAACAATCTTTTTATGTGCAGAGGTTACTGAAACATATGAATTCTACACTTCATCTGCCCAGGTGAGCCCTAAGGGGTTTAAGGAAACTACTTTTTTTTTTCGTGTGGATAAACAGGTGAAATGAGTGGTCCACGGGAATTAAGCTAACGAACATATTGGTCCGCGATGTTCGGTATTCTGCCGACCGCTTCTCTACACATACGAGTCACCGGATTACCCCCCTTCCGCACTCCACATCTCACATACATCCGCCCTTAACCATTGTCTCATTAAACTCAGGCAATATGCAATTGAATATACGCACTTAACGTCTGACTTCATTTCGTGAGAAACATTTATTTGTTAGGAAAAGATCCACATCCAAAACATCCTACATCTGCCCATGGGCGTCGCTATGAATTTTTCCAGGGGGGGGGCAAATATTTTCCAGGGGGGGGGGGGTAAATAACAACTTTATGACATTTTTTTAAATGTAGGGGGGGAGCAAATGCCCCCCTCTTATATGACATTTTTTCAAAATGCGGGGGGGGGGCATGAATACGCCCGTGCCCAAAACTAATCTTTTACTAAATTCGGCAATCTGCAAAGGAACAGCCTGTATGTACTTTTAACGTCTCTCATCATCTAGTGAGAAAAAATAGTTTCTCAGGAAATGATCCAACGCGATCGTGTAAAACACCCTCTTCATCTTTTTTCTAAGTTTCCCAACTCGGCCCAAGATCCTACATAGCGATTTCTTTGTTTTCTGCTAAATTCGGTAATTGCTTATCATGTGTCGCCCAGAAGAAACACAAGGCTAACCTTAAAATACATTGGAACCAATTTACGACTGTCTCCACCTTTTAGCCTCAACGTCAGCTCATTCCGGCAGTGGTGGCAGCCAAGGGCAGACAATAATAAATGCCAACTTTAAAATCGATTGTAACTGTCCGAGGATATCTCTGTCCGGCAGGTTTTTCCATTTTTTTTTTTTTGTATTTTGTCGTTGTTTTTTTTTTTCCCTAGTTCAATCAAAGATGCACATTTTTATTTCGAACTACTTGTATATCTTAAAATGTTATATTAACCGTACCGACTGAGGAAATATGTGATATCAACCCCACCAACAGTGAAAAGATGTGATATTAATTAACCACACCAACAATGCTAAGATGTGATATCGACCAAACCACCAGTGTAAAGATGCGATATCAACCAGCCAACAGTGTAAAGATGTGATATCAACCCAACCAACAGTGTAAAGATGTGAAATTAGCCCAACCACCAGTGTAAAGATGTGATATCAACCCAACCACCAGTGCAATGATGTGATATCAACCCTACCACCAGTGTACAGATGTGATATCAGCCCAACCACCAGTGTAAAGATGTGATATCAGCCCAACCAACAGTGCAATGATGTGATATCAACCCAACCGACAGTGGAAAGAAAATATTTAGCTCTTCGCATAAAGAAAATGTATTCATTTTGTATTTGCATGGAAAGAAATGAGACACTCCAGCATCAATCATTCAACAATCATCAATCAAAATGTTTTGAAAAAAAAAATTAATGCGACTGAAATATCTATAATTTGGGAAGCAATCAGTCAAGTTGGCTTGAAAATTAATTAACTTTTTATTCCTTAAATTTCTTTTTTGAGCTCAATCTTAATTTATTTCATTTCCTTTTTATCTTTCCAAGAATGTATTTTGATTTTTTATGACACAAAAACATTCATTTAAAAAAAATGTTTTTTTTATTCAGCTTACTTTAAAGACAATAAATAACTTTCCCTAAAATTAAAACGTCTGTTGTAATTTATAGAGGGGGAAACGGTTACAATAATCTCCACCTGTCTCGCCTATTAAATATTGTGTATTTATAACTTACGTCAGGGCTGCCAAGAGCTAATCTTGGGACCCCCCCTCCCTTGACCGTGGTCGTTGTAATCACAAAACGCCACAAATGGCTAAGTTGTTCGCTTTGCAGATTACTGTATCCGCTGGGACTCTAGGGTCAGGGGACTCTCACATGTATTCAGGATGATCTTGACTATCACGGATATTTACAATTGGTTTGGTTGTTGTCCTTGTGTCCTGTGAGTCAGATTGGTGATATTTACATGGTAGTGGACCGCGTACATTTAGAGTTGTTGCTTTTTTTCAAAGCTAGATGAACTTGATTCAGGACATCGTTAACTAAGAGAGAATCGCAGATGGCGCATGTGGCTCTTCGATCAGTTTTACTTATCTCTCAATGAGCCACATTATTTGTCTATTATTATAAACTAGCTGTACCCTGCAAAACCTTTGTATAGAGTTATAACCCCTTAGGCTGGAGCAGTAGGCTAAGGTTATTTTTGGTTTCGGGCAGATCTGATGTTTTTATGAATATATTTTAAACTGGAATACTGTTTTATTAATTCTTTACTTTCGATTTAACGCAGAGCCCCAATCGCTAATATTTTATTTAGATTAATTAGTAGTTAGGTAAATTTCGATGATACAGTGACTATCATACGGCTCTTTAAAGTATTCTTTTACGATATATTAAAACTCAGTGCTGCTTTCATCGACCTCAAAGCGTAGTTATATAATGTCGATTTGCTTAAAATCAGGGGGAAAAAAATAACCATCGCTGGACAAAATTTGTCCTCAGGGGGAATGTAGGACACAGTCTAAATCTTTCAGTGCCGTCTGCTTAAAGAGCTGTTTAAGTTGAGAGACAATATTTAACTGTCACATGTAACATTTAAATACAGTCGTCAACTGACAGAGACTAAACATTCATTTTTTTTTAGTATAGTTTTGAGCAAGTGGAACTAATGTAGTTCTACTATTTACTTGTGATAGTACATGCAATAAGTACTTTTATCTTTTCAATATTTTCAATCTTTTTAGTCCTAATGTTTTTCTTGTTGTCGGGTGTGAAATAATACACGCGTACCACAGTCGGCACGCGACTAAATGTCACTTCCTATATTTTCGATTGGACTGTTGGCACTTTGCTATAAATAATTACTTTTTTGGATGAAATTTTTGCACTCGGCCCCAAAAAGGTTCGCCACCACTGACCTACATAGGCCACCACCGACCTACATAAGCCACCACCGACCTACATAGGCCACCACCGACCTACATAGGCCACCACCGACCCACATAGGCCACCACCGACCTACATAGGCCACCACTGACCTACATAGGACACCACTGTTATAGGCTGTAATTGTTTGTTTGTTTTATCAATTGTAAGATTGTTTTTTTTTTTTAATTTACCTTGCAATCGACAGATTAACGTAAGGGTGGGCAATATGTTTTAGTCGCGGCCCACATTGGGTTCGTAAATTTGACAGGCGGGCCGGGCCGATTGATGGAGTGTTGGACAAATATAAATGACATGTAAAAGTCATAACGTCAAGGGCTAGTACTAAGCTTCAATCTGTAACGACGGTCGGGCCGCTTCAAACAGTCGGGTGGTCCGGATTTGGCCCGCGGGCCGCAGTTTATTCATGGCTGGATCAACGTATGCGTGTGCGTGTGTGTCCGAGAGAGTGAGCGAGAGAGACAGAGAGACGCATCAACAGAACAGAAAATAAAATCCACGTAACGCCATTCTTCGTTAATATTGTTACTCAAATACCCGTTTCCCTCTTCACTAAAAATCTTTTCTTCTCTTCCATTAGGCAACCAATCATATTCCTCTATCTTTTTGTTTTCTTCTCTATTGTATCTATTACTTCTTAACCACTTCCTGCCATAATTATTTACGCTTCTTCTCCCATACCATTCATTAATACTCCTCTTAGAGAGGGGGAGGGGTGGGCATTGATAAATGTTCCAGATAACAATGGTTAAAGGCGCAAGGAAACTGAGAAGCCCCCCAACCAACCCCATCTTAATATTAGATTTCTGTCTGGTTATTCGGCCTTAAACTGTCTTTGTCCTAAACTCTAGCCAGTGGCTTTTTTTTTTCCTTTACGGCCGCACAATTTGGCCGGTGATTTTCCTTCATTTTTTCTGCTATGAAATGCTCGTTGCCCACTGTTTGAGACTGGAGATATTGATGGATCTATTCCGGACAATGTATGGATTTCTGAGTTGGAAAGCTCTTAGAA
>JAGDYQ010000006.1:143430-159544 GCA_021962125.1 Bulinus truncatus
AATATCCCATCACCACAGGGACTTCATGCAAACTTACCTAACACCACATCCCCACAGGCACTTCACATACAAAGTTACCTAACATCATATCCCCACAGGCACTTCACACACAAACTTACCTAACATCACATCCCCACAGGCACTTCACACACAAACTTACCTAACATCACATCCCCACAGGGACTTCATACAAACTTACCTAACATCCCATCCCCACAGGCACTTCACACACAAACTTACCTAATATCCCATCCCCACAGGCACTTCACATAAACTTACCTAACATCACATCCCCACAGGCACTTCACACACAAACTTACCTAACATCACATCCCCACAGGGACTTCACACACAAACTTACCTAATATCCCATCCCCACAGGCACTTCACACACAAACTTACCTAACATCACATCCCCACAGGGACTTCATACAAACTTACCTAACATCCCATCCCCACAGGCACTTCACACACAAACTTACCTAATATCCCATCCCCACAGGCACTTCACATAAACTTACCTAACATCACATCCCCACAGGCACTTCACACACAAACTTACCTAACATCACATCCCCACAGGGACTTCACACACAAACTTACCTAATATCCCATCCCCACAGGCACTTCACACACAAACTTACCTAACATCACATCCCCACAGGGACTTCATACAAACTTACCTAACATCCCATCCCCACAGGCACTTCACACACAAACTTACCTAATATCCCATCCCTACAGGGACTTCATACAAACTTACCTAACATCACATCCCCACAGGCACTTCACACACAAAGTTACCTAACATCACATCCCCACAGGCACTTCACACACAAAGTTACCTAACATCACATCCCCACAGGCACTTCACACACAAACTTACCTAACATCACATCCCCACAGGGACTTCATACAAACTTACCTAACATCCCATCCCCACAGGCACTTCACACACAAACTTACCTAATATCCCATCCCCACAGGCACTTCACATAAACTTACCTAACATCACATCCCCACAGGCACTTCACACACAAACTTACCTAACATCACATCCCCACAGGGACTTCACACACAAACTTACCTAATATCCCATCCCCACAGGCACTTCACACACAAACTTACCTAACATCACATCCCCACAGGGACTTCATACAAACTTACCTAACATCCCATCCCCACAGGCACTTCACACACAAACTTACCTAATATCCCATCCCCAAAGGCACTTCACATAAACTTACCTAACATCACATCCCCACAGGCACTTCACACACAAACTTACCTAACATCACATCCCCACAGGGACTTCACACACAAACTTACCTAATATCTCATCCCCACAGGCACTTCACACACAAACTTACCTAACATCACATCCCCACAGGGACTTCATACAAACTTACCTAACATCCCATCCCCACAGGCACTTCACACACAAACTTACCTAATATCCCATCCCCACAGGCACTTCACATAAACTTACCTAACATCACATCCCCACAGGCACTTCACACACAAACTTACCTAACATCACATCCCCACAGGGACTTCACACACAAACTTACCTAATATCCCATCCCCACAGGCACTTCACACACAAACTTACCTAACATCACATCCCCACAGGGACTTCATACAAACTTACCTAACATCCCATCCCCACAGGCACTTCACACACAAACTTACCTAATATCCCATCCCCACAGGCACTTCACATAAACTTACCTAACATCACATCCCCACAGGCACTTCACACACAAACTTACCTAACATCACATCCCCACAGGGACTTCACACACAAACTTACCTAATATCTCATCCCCACAGGCACTTCACACACAAACTTACCTAACATCACATCCCCACAGGGACTTCATACAAACTTACCTAACATCCCATCCCCACAGGCACTTCACACACAAACTTACCTAATATCCCATCCCCACAGGCACTTCACACACAAACTTACCTAATATCCCATCCCCACAGGCACTTCACATAAACTTACCTAACCAAAGCCTTTATTAGGATTTAAGGGACTGAAGACAAAATTGCCTTTTTTTTACCTCCCCCCCCCCCCCCCCAAGTTCTCTCTAAGGTGTGGTATGAAGTGAGTAAAAATGTTGTCTTTGAGCGACATTTTGTTTGAGGCCAAAATTTGTGAGCGATTTAAGCGATGTCGTCCGTCGGAGTGAGCGATCGTACGTGTAGTATGAGCGACGCTATGAATTCGTGTGATTGATCGCTCACGCGCTCGGCTTAGCAATGGAAAATGAAATTATTTTGAAGTAAAACAGTAATGAAAGTATTTTGAAGTAAAACAGTAATGAAAGTATTTTGAAGTAAAATAGTAATGAAAGTATTTTGAAGTAAAACTATTATTACTAGACTAGCCAGTCGTACTCTGCGCGACCATTGCATAAAGACATTCCAGAGTTCAACTTTGAGGTTATACTTAATAGGTCAATGTTATTATAAAACTCTATATTTTTTATGTTATGATAATAAAAAAAAACATTTTTCGAGTAAAGACGCAGGCAAGAGGTCATTAATATTTAAACAGGAAACAGTATTCTTACTTTCGATCTAAGGCAGACAGACGTGAGATTGAAAAAAAAAATAGATCGTACTTGAGATTTATTTTTTTTACGCATCTACCGAATTTAATCTAAAAAATATCAAAGCTGGCTAAAAAAAACTGGTCATCGGTTATTTTTTTCAATGTGAGGTTTGAAAGTACTACATATCGGAAGGAGGTTATTATTTGTGTGAGGTTTGAAAGTACTACATATCGGAAGGAGGTTATTATTTGTGTGAGGTTTGAAGGTACTACATATCGGAAGGAGGTTATTATTTGTGTGAGGTTTGAAAGTACTACATATCGGAAGGAGGTTATTATTTGTGTGAGGTTTGAAAGTACTACATATCGGAAGGAGGTTATTATTTGTGTGAGGTTTGAAGGTACTACATGTCGGAAGGAGGTTATTATTTGTCCAGAAAAACCACCTGGAGATAAAATATTTGTAACAAAAGGGAAAAAACAATTTACAATATGGCATCTTTCGTCAATCGACCAATCACAAAACAGCACAATTAACACTGAAAGACTCACCCACTCCTCCATTTAAAGACAAAAATTATAAATAATACTAAACAGAAGCCTCTAAAATATATTTTGAAATAAATTCTCTTACAGGTCGAATTAGGTTTTTATTTCTGGTTTTGATTGTAAGAGTTATGTAACTTTCCTTAGTTCTGTTTTGATAACACGTGATTCCAAAAAAAAAAAAAAAACTAAATTCAGTTATATCTATCAGTATTATATGGAACAAGTGTACTTACAGTGTATTTAACTTCTGGAACTGACCCAGTACTCCGGGTCCAATGGTTAGTAGACTTTGGCAGTCTTGAATCCACCTGTTAAATGGAAAAAAAAACATGAGCGTAAACAATTAAACTCACAGTTTTTTAGAGCATTTTCGAAAAAAAATGCTCTATTGTCCCCGTTTTGTCTGTCTGTCTGTCTGTCTGTCCGTCATCACCCTAGATCTCAACAACCATAAGTCCTAGACCCATGATGTATATATCATTTTGTAGGTCTTGGCCTGCCAAGAAAACACTTTGGTCCATTTCGCGATCTGACCTCTGAGGGCCGAAAAAGGGGGCGTTTTAAGTACCGTTTTTGCTTATATTTTAAATATAAATAATAAAAGCTAACCAAAGGGGCGTAATCATTATTTATTTTTGTAACAGTTATTCAACATGATTACTTCCCTCTCTATTTAGCAAAATCTATGGCTGTAACCCGGAAAAAATACGGATTTCGTTCGGCGTAACCGTAGACGAAAATGCTCTAAAATGTCCTTTGTCCGAAACGGAAAAGACTTAAATTGCTTGTTTATTTGTCTGCTCTTAACCAATCCACATTCCACAGTCTTGTAGTTTGAGCAAGACAAAGTCAGACAGACATCGTTGTCATGCTGTAAGCCATGTTTACATATTTTGACTTTATCCATACGTTGCAACATGATTTTTTTAAACGCTGACCGTAACAGCTTTTTAAAAAGATTCATAGTATGGTTGTCAACATAGATATATAAAATGGTTTTCAACATATATATATATATAAAATGGTTGTCAACATAGATATATAAAATGGTTGTCAACATAGATATACAAAATGGTTGTCAACATAGATATGTAAAATGGTTGTCAACATAGATATATAAAATGGTTGTCAACATAGATATATAAAATGGTTGTCAACATAGATATATAAAATGGTTGTCAACATAGATATATAAAATGGTTGTCAATGTTTGGAACATTTTGGAAAGTAAAATGAGTTGATCTTACATTTCACTGCGTATCTGAGTAAACTATCACATGTATTGTATGTATTGTAGTGTTAGGGCTATTACATGTATTATATGTATTGTAGTGCTAGGGATATGACATGTATTATATGTATTGTAGTATCAGGGATGTTACATGTATTATTTGTATTGTAGTGTTAGGGCTATTACATGTATTATATGTATTGTAGTGTTAGGGATATGACATGTATTATATATATTGTAGTTTTAGGTATTAAAAGCACTAATCGTTCTGTACATTTTACTAATACATTCGCGAGAAAGTGAATTAAGATTATTATTTACGAGTTATACAATTTTTTTGTATGTTTAATAAAGGAATGAGTACAACCTTATCACCTGAGCTTTTCTTTTGTTTTTGGGGGCCCTGCACAGGGAATCATTTGGGACTCATTGGAGAAATTTATTTTGTATGACTAAGGTAAACATACATTGGGGAAAGGGTCAAGATGAAGATTTAATTGAGAGCCTTAAACTATAAAGATGTTAAAGTCGCCTCTTGCGAATATTGGGCCCATGATAATATGAATACTGGCGGCCCTCGGACAACCGCTATCTGTTAAGTCATATTAGCTCGTGGTACTGTCAGGTGTCCAGATTGCCCTTTCAGTGATGCTGGCAAATTTAAAGCCCCCCCCGGCCAGGGAGAGGGGGGCACCTTGGCACCCGCCCAGTTTTCCTATATATGAGAACAGCTCTAGTTTATATAGAACATTTCAGTCCACATTTATTGGTAGAATACATCTATGAGTACATGGTCGATAGAACATTTCATTCCACATACATTAGTATTAGTAGAACACATCTATGAGTACATGGTCGATAGAACATTTCAGTCCATATAAATTAGTAGAACACATTTATGAGTACATGGTCAATAGAACATTTCAGTCCTCATACATTAGTAGAACACATCTATGAGCACATGGTCGATAGAACATTTCAGTCCACATACACTAGTAGAACACATCAATGTGTACATGGTCGATAGAACATTTCAGTCCACATACATTAGTAGAACACATCTATGAGTACATAGTCGATAGAACATTTCAGTCCACATACATTAGTAGAACACATCAATGAGTACATGGTCGATAGAACATTTCAGTCCACACACATTAGTAGAACACATCTATGAGTACATAGTCGATAGAACATTTCAGTCCACATACATTAGTAGAACACATCTATGAGTACATAGTCGATAGAACATTTCAGTCCACATACATTAGTAGAACACATCAATGAGTACATGGTCGATAGAACATTTCAGTCCACATACATTAGTAGAACACATCAATGAGTACATAGGCTATATACCAAAAATATGTAGGCTATATAAAAGATTATCATTTTGTTAAATTTTTTTATCAGTCCTTTAACTGTGGATTTGTTTTCTAATAGTGTAACTCAATTTTGAACTTGTGAAAAAGCTCAAAAAGATCCAAAGTGTAGATTCTTTTTGGCAATACTCTGTTTTTGATATTCATATATCCATGAAGTTATATCTTGTAGAATTACGAAGCTAATTACTTTTTTAGAAATGTTTATAATTCATGTCAAAATAAGTAAATTACAGTACCGGTGCATACATGTGCAATATTGGCTAAAGCTTTGGAAAAAAATTAGCAAAAGTCCATTCTTTCTAAAAAAAAATGTATAAAAAAATGTAAAAGAACCTTTTTTTAAAAAAAAGCTTTTATTGGAATGCACTTAAAAGTAAAAAAAAAAGGAAAAAAAAAATCACTGTATCATAGAAATATTTATATAAATTGTCATCGATACAACAAAAGCGTGGTGATTACAATATACTAATCTAAATATGTCTTTACATTCATTGGTAAATAATCTAACAATATACTAATCTAAATATGTCTTTACATTCATTGGTAAATAATCTAACAATATACTAATCTAAATATGTCTTTACATTCATTGGTAAATAATCTAACAATATACTAATCTAAATATGTCTTTACATTCATTGGTAAATAATCTAACAATATACTAATCTAAATATGTCTTAACATTCATTGGTAAATAATCTAACAATATACTAATCTAAATATGTCTTTACATTCATTGGTAAATAATCTAACTATCTACATGGGATTAAAATTAATTTCTCCCTAGTTTATAGAATGTTTTTTAAAGGAAAATAAAGTGCACCAGAAATTTAAGTGCACCAGAAAACAAAGTGAGTCTAAAAAACAAAGTCCACCTGGAAACAAATTGCGCCTGAATGTGCCCATGTTCAGTGCACCTGAAAAAAAAAGTGCAACTGAAAAACAAAGCCAGCACTTGTTCTCTAAATGCACGTTATACCACTGTTGGTATACGCCGATGCTCATTTCTCTCCATCCACTTTTTCCTACAGAACAACGCGTCTTTCTCGGGGAGTTATTCGGGCATGAAAGGTGTCTTACTGTCGTCTGTAGGATAGATAGAAAGCAGAGGGAGGAAGAGAAAAAGGAAACAGAGACCATAGGAAGAAAAAAAAGGTTGCGTCCATTGTTGGTAAGTAATTTGAATACGGAAATAAATTGTCCTTATATATGACCGGTCACGTGGTCAGTGGACCATAGTCTGGTTTAAAATGTAGTCTGCACTCTTACAGTCCGGTACGATGTACGTTAAGAAAAACAGAGTGTAGCAAAAAAAACTCTTACTTAGAGAAGGTCTACATTACATGGTGAGAAACATGAGTGTAATAGGGCTACTTTACAAGTTGAGAAGTACAGAGTGTAATTGGGCTACTTTAAATGTTGAGAAGTACATAGTGTAATTGGGCTACTTTACATGTTGAGAAGTACATAGTGTTATGGGGATACTTTACAAGTTGAGAAGTACAGACTGTAGTGGGGCTATTTTACATGTTGAGAAGTACGGAGTGTACTCATAACCTTCGATTTATATAGCGCCATAAAAACCCACATAACAAACTTAATATTCATATTCCCATCAATCTAATCAAGGGGTTATATATCGATCACTTAGTTGACCTAAATACCTACCTACCTAATCACCTAACTACCCAACCATGTATCAACCGACAAACTTATTACACTACTACATATCAAACTCCCTTACTTACCTAACTCACTATTTGTTAGTCGACCGAAATTGCCTGTCTGTAAGATACCTGTCGTCTGTTATCAACAAACACACTAGCTATTCTGGTTGCTATTATTTTCGGCGCATGACATAATATTTTCGGATCTTTACATTTCGTTACAACGCTATCACATTATCGGCATCCTTTAATTCGCCATGAAAAAACCCGGCCGCACCTGTGGCCAGATGAATGAGATATAACAAGCTGTTGCCATAGTGACGCCGTTTAAATAGCCTCTTTAGCTTTTCTGAAACATTTTTTTTTGGTTGAGCTTCCGGTATTTATAAGTTGTCATTGTCTACACTCACACAATGAAGATACATGTCAAGACAATATCTACATTCACACAATGCATATTTTATATATATATATATATATATATATATATATATATATATATATATATAGTCAAGACAATGTCTACACTCACAAAATGCAGATAAATGTCAAGACAATGTCTACATTCTTGTGTTGCCTGTGACAAGAAACAGATACAGTAAAGAAATACACTGATACACAATAACACGACAGATTAAAAAATCAACAAACAAAAAAACCCAGATTAATGGAATTAATAACCTTGTCATCACGTCTGCTGCTGAGCTATGCAAAATGCAAAAAAAAAAATAAAAAATAAAAATCGAAACACGAAATCGGCAAAAATTGATGTTTACGTTGAAATACATTCTTTGACTGAAATAAATACACACAAAAAGTCTTTTAAAATAGTCTTTTATCAGATGTACTAAAACATAAAAAAATTAATTCCTTTGATCCTACAAATATTTCTAGAAATTATGTTGACTAAAAAAGTGTGAGCGCCAAAACTGGATTCAGTATTTAATTGTTTATCTGGAAGTTTATCAATGAATGTAGTTAAATGGTAGATTACTTCCAGTAAACCATATATAATTACTAGTTGCAAGTACCCGGCTTTGCCCGGGTTTAAAATAAGGTTTTCTGTTTACCTTCTGTTTTCTCCCTACCCCCTCTCTCCCTTCCTCTCTCCCTACCTCCTTCCCCCTCTCTCTCCCTTTCCCTCCCTCCCTCCCTCTCCCTCCCATCTCTCTCCCTCCCTCCCTCTCCCATCTCTCTCTCCTTCTCTCCCCCATGTCCACCTCCCTCCCTCCCTCTCTCCCCCTTCCTCCTTCCCTCTCTCTCCCTCCCTGCCACCTCTCTCTCTCTTTATCCCCTCCTCCCATTTCTCCCATCCTCTCCCTCTCTCCTTCCCTCCCCTCTCTGTCCATCCCTAACCCCTCTCTCCCTCCCTCCTTTCTCCCTCCCTCTCCCCCTCTCTCTCCCTCCCCCTCTCTCCCCCTTCCTCCCTCCCTCATTCCCTCTCTCCCTCCTTAACCCCCTCACTCTTTATCTCACTCTCCCTCTCTCCCACCCTCTCTCTCCCTCCTTCCCCTCTATCTCCCATCCTACCCCCTCTCTCCCTCCCTTCCTTTCTTTCCTTCCCTCCCTTTCTCTCCCTCTCTCCTTCCATCTCCCATCTCCCTCTCTCTCCCCTCCTTCTCTCCCCCTGTCCCCACCCCCTCCCTCTCCCCCTCCCTCTCTCCCTCTCTCCCCTTCCTCCTCCTACCCTCCCTCTCTCCCCCCTCCCTCTCTCCCCCTCCCTCCTACCCTCCCTCTCCTCTCTCTCTCTCTCTCTCTCTCTATATATATATATATATATATATATATATATACTTATTATTATGGCTTCACACTACTTCTATAATCCTTCTTCATTCCTTGAACTTCCTCAAGCTGTACAAATAGGGAAGCATGAAAAAACATCAACAATTCTTTGCATCACAAAGGCACAATACAGCACCAGCGCGCAAGTTCTGTTCGATCATCGGGAAATGACGTCACAGAGGAATTTTATTTATGGCGCCGTCGAGATTACTTTAATATAGTAAAATACAAAAAAAAATTAATTGCAATTAAACTACCCATCGAGATGAAACGAAACCTGTCCTATAACCTTCCCAATGTAATTATGTGTATGTGTAACAAATTTCACGTTTTTTGGTTGTCTGGAGCTTGAGTTAAAAGGGAACAGACAGACAGACAGACAGACAACAAATGCGTCTTCTCTATACTTATAAGAGGCATTTGTTGTCTGTCTGTCTGTCTGTCTGTTCCCTTATAACTCAAGATCCAGACAATCAAATAACGTGAAATTTGCTACACATACACATAATTACGCGGGGAAGGTTATAGGACAGGTTTCGTTTCATCTTGATGGGTAATTGTAATACAATGGTTTAATTGTAATTAATTTTTTTTTATTTTAGTATTGTACTATATTAAAGTAATCTTGACGGCGCCATAAATAAGATTCCTCTGTGGCGTCATTTCCCGATGATTGAATAGAACTTGCGCGCTGGTGCTGTATAGTTCCTTTGTGCTGCGAAGAATTGTTGATGTTTTTTCAGATATGTACAGTTTGAGGAAGGTAAAGAAAGGAATGAAGAAGTATTTTAGAAGAAGTGTGAAGCCATAATAAGTATATATATATATATATATATATATATATATAGAGAGAGAGAGAGAGAGAGAGAGAGAGTGAGGGAGGGAGAGAGAGATAAAGAGAGAGAGAGAGGGGGCAGGGGGGAGAGAGGAAAGGAGGGTAGTAGGGAGGGAGGGGAGAGAGGGAGATGGGAGAGTGAGCAGGGGGAGAGGGATGGGAGAGGGAGCAGGGGGAGAGGGAGAGAGAAAAGAAGGGAGGGAGAGAGGAGGTAGGGAGGGAGATAGAGGGGAGGGAGGGAAAGAGAGGGTGGGAGAGAGGGAGAGAGAGAAAGAGTGAGGGGGCAGGGTGGGAGAGAGAGGGAATGAGGGAGGGATGAATGGGGAGAGAGAGATGGGAGAGAGGGAGGGAGAGGGAGGTAGAGGGAGGGAGGGAGAAAGGATGGGAGGGAAAAGGAGAGAGAGGGGAGGGAGGGAGAGAGAGAGGAAGAGGGGGAGAGAGGGAGACGGGAGAGGGAGGGAGAAAGAAGTGAGGGAGAGAGGGGGTAGGGAGGGAGAGAAAGGGGAGGGAAGGAGAGAGGGAGAGAGAGGATGGGAGAAATGGGATGGAGAGAGAGATAAAGAGAGAGAGGGGCAGGGAGGGAGAGAGGGGGGGAGGAAGGTGGAGAGATGGGGGACGGGTTGAGAGAAGGAGGGAGTGAGATAGGGAGAGAGAGGGAGATGGAAGAGTTAGGGAGGGAAGGAGAGGGAGGGAGAAAGGGAGGGAGGGAAATTGAAAGGGAGAGAGGGGGTAAGGAGGGAGAGAGAGGGGGAGGGAGGGAGAGATGGGGGTTTGGAGAAAACAAAAGGTAAACAGAAAACATTATTTTAAACCCGGGTAAAGCCGGGTACTTGCAACTAGTATAAGTATAGAGAAGCAATGAATAGAGTTGGACGACTTAGTAAGTGCAGAATATTTTGATGACATAATTTTGTCAATTCACAAATACAGAGTTACAAACTGGCACTCACTAATTCAATATAATTTCTTTAAATATTTGTATGATTTAAGAAATTATTATTTCTTTTTCGTATATTTTAATATTATCCTATTATTAATGTTTTTTGTATATGTATACATAATTTGACATTGTACTTTTCTGTGTCAGAAATACTTGACTTGTTTTTGTTTTCAAAGTTATATAAATTAATAAAATTAAATGGTGTACCTAGCAGGTAAACGAAAGGGTAAAACGCTGTTGTAAATATTTTATAATTTATATGGTTTTAGTGAAGTTTATAAATAAATAATTCAGAGTTGCGTGCAGGACTTCTGATCTCATGGTGTTTACATGACGTTGTATCTCTATTACTGCAATATCTCCGTTTATATCCAAGGGTTACGAGAAAGGTTTTGCAGGGCTGCAGGGAAAGGTAATGCAGGGCTACGCGAAATGTAATGCAGGGCTGCGGGAAAGGTTAAGCAGGGCTATGGAAAAGGTAATGCAGGGCTACGGGAAAGGTTATGCAGGGCTACGGGAAAGGTAATGCAGGGCTACGCGAAAGGTAATGCATGGGGAGGCAGAGACATAAAATTCTCTTGTCTAACAACCAATGAGTTTGAAGAATGTCGCCAGATCGCTGCGTGACATCACCAAACCACGTGACCAAGTATTGCGCTAGAAGGTAAACACATTGCACTATGAATAAAAGTGCATTTAATTGCGAAATCACGCATGAGGGGACATAATTTCACCCCAATAGGGATACGGTCTTGAAAAACGTTGAGAATCGATATTTTATATAAACATAACCAAAAAATATAATGTATATAAAAGCAATTAGGGCTCTGTGTTAAATCGAAAGTAAAGAATTAATACAACAGTATTCCAGTTTAAAATACAATCATGAAAAAATCGGATCTGCCCGAAACCGAAAATAACTTAGCTTACAGATCAAGCCTAAGGGGATATAACTCTATGCAAAGGTTTTGCAGGGTAAAGCTAGTATAAAATATTACTAGTATTGGACTGCTTATAATTTTTTTCTTAATTTGACAAGAACATTTAAAACAGTGTAATGTCCTCAATAATACGCAAGTGTTCAGCATTTCAAATCGAATGACCCAATATAAGTTAGTGATGATTGATTTCAAATTTCTACAAAATTAAAAAAAAAAAGCTTATAGACGGCTTAGGTAAAACAGAAAAGACATGCACATTATGTTAATTACTAGCCTATAAAACAAAGTTTATGAAGACCATTAACTCACTATAATTTGCAGTGACATAGAAACATTGTGAGATGCATACAAATTATGTTTCATCGGACTTTAAGGTGTACTATACGACATAGACGTTGTGTTGTTAATTTAATAACAGCCATAACAGATTAAATATTTGGCTGAGTTGCCAATATTCCATCAACCATGACTGAAAAGCTATTTTATCAAATTACTAACAGCCATAAATGGGTAGCTATTTGGCTAAACTGTTAATTCACTAACAGCCAATACTGAGCAGCTATTTGGCTATGTTGTCATTTATTTGGCAGAGTTTTCATTTATCTCGGTGCACAGATAGGTCCGGTTGGATATAATTTCCCAACACTGCAAGCGAATTAAACATCGCTGTCCACTCGCCGTATCGAACCAGAATACATTTTTTTTAACAAACCTCATTACCACCATAGACCCTACTTATGATAGCCGCTAATAGCCTAATCTCGGCCAATGAGGGCGGAGATGAACAGGGAGCGCACTCCTCTTTCGCCACATTCTATTAGCGCAGACGGGAGATCGATTCGTTCAGAGTAACGGCCCCCTGAAAGAGTCCCGCTTTCCTTTCTAGTGAAACCTTACCTTTTCCTGTCGACAGCCGTTTGATGTACATGAACTAGCCACGTGACACCAAGGTGGTGTTACAAATATGTTACAGAAGAATCGGACTACGCGTAGCCCTTGATGTGATCTGTTTGATCTGATGCTGTGACACTGGAGACGATGAAGTGTGATGGAAGAGAGAGAGCGAGAGAGGAGGAGAGAGAGGGAGAGAGAAAGCGAAAGAGAGAGAGAAAGCGAAAGAGAGGAGTGTGAGAGACAAGAGAGAAAAAGAGAGAGACAGAGAGTACGCAACATGGCCATTAAAAAGGGTCATTTTCATAAATGTGTATCAGGTTGTTCCCTCTTACGTGGGAAAATCAGAAATGTATCACATTGTCGTACGTGATACAGTCACACATGGTGATTGGACGATATAACAGAATCTGGAATCGGAAATATTGTGCTATTTCGTGTATCGGACCTAAAAAGCTGATCCGATGCCAAAAGTTATTATTGTCATTCATATTTTCATTGTGCTACAAAGTGTGTCGTTAATCTAAACTCAGCACCTGATTATCATGTGAAGAAACAACAACATTGTTTAACATTACTAATTAGTGTCAGGACAGTGAAAGTAGGTCAGGGCGTAGGTACATTTTATGTTCAAGTTTTGGAACAGCTGAGTGAAACTGGAAATGAGACGGGTGGACAGTAAGAGAGACAGAACCCGTTAACTTTAACAAAGTGGAGGGATTTTAGACAATAAAAAACTGTGTCATGATAGAATTCAGGAAGATGTGTCGACGTGGGTAGGTTCAGGAGATCAGGGTTAGGGCTGTACTACAACTAAATACAGTTTAGGAACAATGTTTAGGTTTGAGGAATTCAGGTAACATGAGAAGTGCATCGTTCTATTTATTCTGTTAAGTTCACTAAACTCTTAATATGTATTGAATGGGGGTGGAACCAACAAGCAAACTCTAGACTTGAGAATTATAGGATGTTTTGTCCAGCTTGCCTATATAAGAGAATGTAAGTTTAGTTCAGGGGGAGAATCTTGAGCGAAGATGATCGTGTTAGGTAGATTTGTTAGAGTGTTAGGTAGATTTGTTAGGGTGTTAGGTAGATTTGTTGGGGTGTTAGGTAGATTTGTTAGAGTGTTAGGTAGATTTGTTAGAGTGTTAGGTAGATTTGTTAGAGTTGATGAACTTTGTGACTAAAGACAGTTTTATATGAAGAAATTACTAAGAAGTGTTATGTTTCGAGGATTAAATATATTGAATACGTTGTAAAGTATTTGCGACTTGTGTCACATTCAATATAGTAATGATTGTTGTCATATTTGAGTCCAGTTGACTTATAGTGTTTTCTTGAAAGTGTTTGTGTGATTTAGTCACTGGGTATAGTGAGAGACTAATTAATACAGACCACTCGCCATCCTTGACAATCAGCTACAACCATTGTTCTACAAAAAATATAACATTAAAATGTTACAATAAATGAACGAGGTATGAATGTTACAAGACCGGAAGTGTGGCTCTAAGCCCACAATATATCAAGTATGAGACTGGTGGCAGTTAAATTGAAGTTTTGGGCAGTCAACCGTGAGATCTGGCTGACTGATGATATTAACACCTTTGACAAAATGTAAACTCACTTAGATTACCCAATGTACCTAATAACCTCCCTTGGAAAAAAAAAACTTCCTGTACTACTGGAGTGGAAAATAATAATAATAATAAAAAGTTAAACACAGTCACTGAAAGTAACAAAACTACAAAATTTAGACCAAAATTTTATATTTTATTTCAAGACACTTCAACTTTGTTAGTAACCTACATTAAGTTATTCCCCCTTGAGAAGTGAGGCCACTTCAGCTGCCCTTAATTCCATACATACGTCACTCTCCCCATGAAACAAAAAAAAAAAAGGATCACATCCATTGCTACACGTATCTAGCATATGAATCTATCGAAAAGTACTCTTTAAGGGTAAAACATATGTTATTCAGGTTAACTTAAAGCTGTCAGTAGTAGATGTTCTGTCTGAGAGTATAAAGTACTGGTAGCGAAACAGTGACAGGAAATAAACAACATCAAAGGTCTCCAATCAATGTGCCCAAATATTCAGTAAACAAATTATTACCATAGGTGTTAGAGTCGTGGGGGGCAGAGGTCAGCCAGCCCCGGGGGGAGGCAGGGGGATGTTTTTGGTTTATAGTGAACAATTGATAAAAGTAAGAAATAAAATTAATTTCTAATGTGTATGCTAGCTAGTAAAACCCTTACATTACTAATTAGTAAAACCCTTACATTATTAACTAGTAAAACCATTACATTACTAACTAGTAAAACCATTGCATTACTTACTAGTAAAACCATTACATTACTTACTAGAAAAACCATTACATTTCTAACTAGCAGTGGCGTAGTGAGTAGGGCAAGGGGGCATCATGTCCCGGGTGCTACTCAAAAGGGGCGCCAAATGGTATATTTTACATATATTATATGGTTTTCGAATGGGGGGGGGGCGCTAAAAAGGTATTGTGCCCCGGACGCGAGTTAAGCTCGCTACGCCAATGCTAACTAGTAACACCATTACATTTCTAACTAGTAACACCATTACATTTCTAACTAGTAAAACTATTACATTACTAATTAGTAACAGTATTAAAACTAACAAGTCTATAACACTTGAGCATCAAGTATTCACATACACTGACATACAGGATTGTATTATAAGCTAATTATCTGTTCCGTGCAGTGATATTTACGTTAACGAGAATAAGAATAAGAACGAAAATTATTGAAATTCGTTAACGGTAACGAAAATAAGAACAAAAATTATTTTGAGAACGGTAATAGAATAGAAATAAAAATTAATTTTCATGAATAGAATAATAATAATAACTAAAATTATTATTGAACGAATATCGCGTGGAATATGTTCCGCCATTTGCGCCGAATTCCGTGTTTTCGTGTTGACGCATCCGTCCAGTCATTTCCGCCAAAATCCGTAATTTGTATTGTAGTAAAAAGCGCTAAAGAATCGCATTTCTTCATGATCGGTTACTTCCTGTTCAAAAACTTTCGCCGGTTTATTTATTCGATTATATTTGTTTTGGACGATTGAAAGTTTGTTTTTGAGGTCAATGAGTTCATTATCAAAGATGTTAGCTAAGAAAGAAGGAGAGTCTGGGTGTGGGATTACTTTACATAAACTGGAGCAGGAAGGGAAAGTGAAATGTAAAGTTGTTATTGAGAAGACTAATAACGAGTGTGGTGCTTTGTTGGCGGGTAAAAACAGTACAAATATGCTGTGCATCTCCACAGATTACATAAGCCCTCCCTCCCTGCA